>CAKNWU010326051.1:0-26400 GCA_932072015.1 Andricus quercustozae
TGACGAGGAGTCAAATCACCAATTGCGATTATCATTGCGCAATTGTCGTCTTTTTCACTTTTTATATTTCTATATTGAGGATAAGCCTGATAACATAAAACGTTAATCTGGGGTACATTTTATAAACGGTTGCAGATTAGCAATGTTAGTTATTTGTTTTTTCAAAAGATAAAATTATTCTGTTATATACTGTTACTTTCATATACATATCTACGAATGTTAGGCAATATATAATTAACTATTAAATTCATGAAAACTTATACTGCGATTATTTTCTGCAATAAACCCGCGGATTTATTATCATTGAATAAGTACAATAACTTTTGAAACGCAGAAAATTATAAGCTTTATAATTATAGGTGGAATTTAAAGTCTTGCTAAATAATACTTTTACTTGTAAATGATTTTCAATTTTACTGTGAAGCGTCGTATGTGCATATTTCACAAAGAGGTAAATGATGTAATTACTTTAAAGTGGCATGCCGCGCCGCTAATGTACATGTCATCTATTAAACCTTTTCTCCTTTTCTTATTTTCAGTCATTTGTTCTTATGAACAGATACGTATATTATTGCAAATACATACCTTCATTCGTGCTTTTAGATTGGAAGCTACAAACTCGCCGACACCGTGTATAAATTACGATCGCTATCTCTTTGCGAGTCTACACCACTGCGACCACCACTTGCGGTGCCATGTTAAAGCCTGGAGGCAATTCTTGTTATGTGAGAAGTCCTATTAATTATTATTGGAGAGATACCTGCTTATTTATTAACCATTAGGTTCACTGAAGATTGAAAATTTAACTTTACGTAAGACGAAGAGATGCACTTAATTTTGATTTATCTATTGAAACAAAAAAGAGAAACTTACTCTCCAACATTGTCATAAACGATAGAACTAGTAAATGTGTTGTTAATTACATTTAACTGTTATGTTAATCAGCAATTATATATAAATTTGGGTATCTTACTGACTCATATGCTTGTCAATAAGTTAATCTTCTATTGGAAAGTGAATTAGAACACACATGCATAAACTAACGAACCTGTTGGTTCTGCTTGAATGCTTCTAGCATGAAAAATATTCAGGCTACTATATAGTAAAGACATAAATCTTGAATGCCTCATATTATAGGGGCAATAAATTAATTGGTTCCAGTATAACTCGATCAGCGCCTCGTTGAAAAGGAAATGGTATGATTATTTGTAAAAGGTGGTCCGCTTGCTGCCACGAAGTCAGAGTAGAGAAGAAGAGTTGTTGTTGACAGCAAACATGGCCTCTATTTCGCCGCGCCCTCGGGCCAGCTTAGCAACTTTGCTCGCTGAGCATAGCTCCTTTTTAGTGAATTGCTGAAGCATTATTAATCGCTTGATGTGGATTTCAAACTTATTAGCGGGACTGACACGACGGACATGGCTCCGGGCCTCTCCTCTTCCTTCTGCTCTCCATTTGACGTCCAAGCCAGGTGCCTGTCCGTCTTGATGCTCGCATTGCTGCAGATTTACACGTGAATTAACACAAAGTCATAATTATTGTTCAAATTATTAAAATTTCGCTGAATTCAACTCGGTTTAAACTAACGGAAAACTGGATATTTAAATAAATATTAAGACGTTTATAAATTCGAAGTTCTGCGGGAATTCTTCTTCTGTGCTACGCGATAAATCAAAAAAATATATTGCTGTACAAGTTGGTACTCTTACGAAAATAATTTAATTATCCGAAGGGCTTCTTCATGTAATTCACAAACCTGCTCACTCTCAGCTGAGTTTTGAACCTGCCCTGAAAGAAGAATTCATAATTTCTGACAGATTATTGTATTACAAATCCCTTCGGCAATATGCATAAATCTTCCATGCATACACATGTTTTGCGATTTAAACTTCACGAATGTGAATTTTGAGTGACAGATCATTAAAGAATCGCCACAGTTTTCCCGTATTGTGCCGACATGTCAAGTTAAGAATGTATGAAAATTATATGGTCTTGTTAATTTGTAATTATGTTAATTTTATACATTTTGTCCTAAGTGTTAAAAAGAAAATATTCAAAAAAAGTATTATTTCTAATTTGTTCACCAGCCTTATCGATGCTTTTAATAAGCTTCACGGAGGGGATCCTAGATAGCGCCAGAGGTGCTGCAGTGCGAGCGAAACCTGTACAATTTAAGACAATTATGTATGAATCAAAATCTTGCGAAGTTTGCCTAAGATTTTTTAAATCCTGAAACTCATGCAACCGTCAGTGATTTTATCGAAGACGTTTATCTTAAAGTAATGACTTTTACTTGGGCTTCTAAAAGTAGTTGGCCAATGTCCAGAAGCTTTGACTCGATTTCCTTAAATTTGAAAGTTTTAACGAGGAAAATGTTTTTACGACGGAAAACATAAAATTATATCTCTATTATTTTTAAATTTTTTCTGGCAGCAAACATTATTCCCGAATATTAAACAGCAGTTATTAGGGTAAATCATAAAAAAATATCGTATTTTTGTTGCCCCCCCCCCCCCCCCCCCTTCATTCTTTTTGGTATCCAAAAAAAGTGAATACGTATTTTTTCACATTAAGGGCCCGCCCATACCCTAAAGTTTCTCATAAGAATAACATGGGAAAAAATACATTTTGGTAAATTCTGTCTAAAACGTGAAAATGTATAATAAAGTATAGGCTATACTTCCATGATCTCGTGAAAAATAATCAATGAATGCGAATCCATCATTAAGTTTTTTTTTTCATCCCCCTTAACCACCGTTCATGGTACCCCAAAAACTACCCCATACAAGTGCAACAAGAACTTTGTGGAATATTACCCTTAATTATCACTTTTACATTTTTTTTTCACAAGGCCTTATGAATTAATAAATTAAAAGATTTTACGTAATTTAAAAAAAAAATTGTAATTGCTTAAACAACTTTTGTTCACTTGAACACTTTTATTTCTATAGAATATCACGAATTGAAGGAATTTTATAAATGCTATGGTCTCTTTAATAAACTTGCAGACAGTAAATTTTTATTTAGATTGTTTTTTTATTGTCTGAACAATTTAGATTTGTTTAAATCCAACTTTTTAATTTAAAAAGCCAGAAAGCGTAGTTTCTTTATTGTTTTTTAACAAATTAAAAAGTTTAACCTAAATCTAACTTTTCCCAAGTTACTTCTTACTGCTTAAATAATTTGTATTTGTTTCAAAATTTCTTATCTTATAATATCGCGAATAAATGGTATTATTTTAATACTTTGGCCTACTTTACGACTGTCGAGTTAATTTTTTTATTTTAGTTATCTACATATTTATTGTTTTGACAGTTTGTAATTGTTTCAATTCAATTTTAGACAGAAAAAAGCTGAAGAAACGTTATTTTGTGGCTTTTTTCCATAAGTTCCATAACTTTCTTCTAAATTTTAGAGCTATTAACCTACTGCTACTTGTTGAACCATTTTATTTATTTAAAAAAATTATTATCTCATAATATCGCTGCTCCTAATGCTAAAGCATTAGGAAAATACCATTAGTTAACGATATTATAAGATAATAAACTATTTATAATAAAAATTGTTTCAACGATAAGAAGTTAATTTGAAAAACTAGGATTTAGATTAAAGTTTTGAACTTATTCTGAAAGTCGCAAGAAAGTACGATTTTCTAGCTTTTTTAGTCAAAAATTTGGATATAAATAAAATTAAATCTGCGAAAGACAATGAGAGAAAGTAATAATAAATAGCAATATTCCCTAAATCCTTATTGCACTTGCATGTGGTAGTTTTTAAGGAACCATAAAAGGGGCTCAGCGGAGTTGAAATTAAAAAATACTGATGTTTTCAAATATTTTGAAGTGTTATCATGAGACCTGAAAAGTATTGTTCATACTTTATCATACAGTTTCACGTTTTGGACCAAATTGATACAAATGTGTGTTTTCCATGTTATTCTAATAATAATATTAAATATTGTTAAAAAACACGTATTCACTTATTTTGGCAACCTAACAAAATAAGGCGCCGCAAAAAATTCGAAACTTTTTTCTTGCGCCATCCTAATAGTTATGTTTGAAAAGATAGTCATGTAATTCTTGATACGCTAATCCTTTCAATAGTCCTATAAATGCGTGAGTGCGCAGACACATTGCGTGGTCAATCTAGACCGATTACTCACACGCCAACGAAGGGTACCTGTCAGCAGCAATAAGAGTTATGTTACATTTTGAAAAAGGAAATTATTATCACCAGGACTCCTCTGAATTCCGAATGTCAAGCTATTGTGGAAATCTGCCGCAAACTAAAATTTTAACTAGTATAATACATTCTTATGCCAATATCTTTTGATGATTTATTCATTTTTCCTGATTGAATTTTAGTGAAGTTGAAATATAAAAGAAATTTGTGAGAAATAACACCAGGACGAAGGAATTATATTTTTAATGAAATATCGCAATGATACTGAAAATTAGGATAGTGCTTTACATTGTGAATTCGGACTTGGATGCATTCTGCTTCCATCCTTACATTTATACATTATTATTTACCTAATATTTTTATTATTGATAATTATTCCCAAGAATGACTTTAAAATAACTTCATAACATATTTTTTGTTATTCATACGTATACGTTAATTTTATAAACTATGAGCAAAATTTACAATTACTACTGCCCGTGAGAAAAAGTCAATTGGGACCAAACTGGGTCACAGTCAGGTTGCCAACTACCAATTAGGCGATTCAGTTGGGCCATAGTTGGACAATCTTAATTATAACTAATTTACTTAAAAAGAGAATTTTTTATTAATATTATATTAATCAGGCATTTTGTTTGTCTGCTGAAATTATAAATTTTAATTTGATAAAGAATAACAACTTTAATTCGTTTCTGACGGCGGAAGTTAGTATTTTTGGATTAGATGGTGTAAAAATGAAGTTACTGACACATTCTTCTTCTGACATCCTTATGTCAAAATTCTTTTTCCAAAAACAGACCTTGAATGTATTATTAAAGTATAAGTTTGACGGTCTTTATAAAAAAGTACTATTATTCACTTGCACCTTTACTTTGCATTTGCGAGATTTATGATTGATACGTTCTGATTGGTCAAAAGGAGACCATGAAAAATCGTGGATAACTTTTAAATGTATCACAACCTATACAGAGGAAATAGATATAATACACCAACCAACGGAATATTTTTTTTAACCAATAAAACTTTTTGATGAGCCACCAAAGTTTTTTTGAACCAAAGAATAATATTTAGTTGCATGAATACTTTTCTATGAGTAAAATATTTATAGAGCGTTTTTTTCATGAGGTAAGGTGGATCGAAGAAATACAATTTTAGAAATCAAAAATGGCCTGGCAAGGAAAACTTCTATTCTAGAATGTTTATATACTGTGCAAAAACTTAAATAGATCGATTAATATCCTTGGGTTTTCCAGGGCCAAACTAACTTCTAAAAATTTGTGTTTCTCATATTAATATCGTAAATACTATTTTTTCATGATCTGTAAAATGTACCCAAGTTTTAGAAATTTCAGTAGACCGCTTGAAATTCGAAAAGAGACTCCTCTACACGATCTTTTTTATTCATATTATATAAATACAAAATCGTTTGTCTCAACATTCGAAATAAATTTTCAGTCAGCTAGCACCTGTAATTGTATCCGCGCCTACGTATATAGCAATTTGGTATTGTGTTGAGATAAATGCTTTTATTGGTTAAGTATTAATAATTATAAATTCGGAGCAGCAAATCGAATTGCATGTTTATGGTCGGAGTGCATCTACCCTAATATATATAAGGATAGGGAATAGTCTCATACATAGCTCTGTCAGCACATAAGCTCATATTGAATCGAGACGTCGATTTGCTTAACTAATTACATTTTTCTAAAGTAGGACGCCCATCTGGTGCCAAATTAGCGCCCGAAAACTATTTGGGCAAAATGGGGTACATTTGTTTCTATCGATGGAAAGAACCTACACAGAATAATGGTCGATAGAAGTACTTTTAAAGAGTGGCAATATACATTAGGGTGGCCTAGAAATAAAAATTTGTTGTTGTTCTTGTCTCACCCCCTATTTTTTCATTTATTACCCCTTAGAATGATACTTTGCTTGTTTTACATTTCTCCGCATGATTTTTAAAAGAAAAAGTACAAGTATTCAATAGATTCATTATTCCTTTTAGGATGGCTCGTGGTCCGGTCATGTACCCTTAAACCACCCTTAATACATAAAAAATGGAGCAGAAAGGGAGCAGAATATAACTTTCTATTCTTTACAGAGGGTAGTTAGTAACTTTTAAGGGTAGAGTAGCCTCGTTTGCATGAGGTGATATTACAATAAATCCTAGCCTTATTTTCTGATATTCTAGTAAAAAGTTAGGCACTTTTCGCAAAAAAATGGTATTTTACGACTTGTTATTATTAAGGGGGGTTTAAAGGCCAAATATTAAAAAAAAAATCTGAAGTGATCCTATGACTTTTCTTCTGAAAAATTAGGTAAAGAACTGTGAAAGAAGCAAAATATCATTCTAATAGGTTACGTTTTAAACATGTTAATGGTAGTTTTCTATTACTAACACACATTTTAACTTTTAGAAGCTTTTTTTTATCATTCTAGGCCAAAAATATCTAAGATATATTAAAAAATGACGCGGTAGATTTTCATCCCCTATAGAGGGAGTTTTCTCACTTTCAAAGATATTATTGTAATTAAAATTAGGGTGAAATTACTTTTAGACATGCCTACCATTATTTTATTAAAATACTTCTTTTTTTACGTAAGGCATTTGTAATTTTTACTCACAGAAAAATTATTAACACTGTTTAGCATTTAAAGGCCGTGGACCACGAGTTAAATATTTGTTATAAATTTGAAAAAAAATTGCGCCATTACTTTTTCACTAAATGAAAAAATATGGGGGTCCAATACCAACAAAATTTTTTTTTTTTTGGGCGACCCTAATATAGTTGGAAAACATACCATAACCTGGATTTAACGCTTTCACAATGATTCATTATAATAAAAGAAGGTGTTTCGACTTTCAATCGTGTGCGAAACTACGAATCTTGTCGACGTTTCTTGAACATTGCATATACTCTCTACGATACCTGTGATTGGACAAAGCGCCCGACCGTGGAGCCTGGTCGAATTTTGATTGGCCAATCAAGACTTTTCTTAAAAACCCGGGAGGACGGAAAGCCAAATCGGATTGGTATTATATCCATTGTCCCTATTGATGTTATCAGGGTTTTTTAAGATTTCGATTGCTTCTCTATGTTTTCTTGGAAAAATATTGTACGTTTTTGCGACGGCAGTTGTTTTGTCAAATAAAATGCTCTTTCTCATGTTCCTTCACACATTGGCTCACCGCTCTCCCAGTTTGGAGTGGTTTAAATATGGTTTGGATGTTTGTTGTTTGTTGAGAATGCTTATTATTTTTTCTGTAATACCTTGAATACAGAACCTTGATACAGAACAAATAGGAAGAATTCTCAACAAACAGGACATCCAAACCATATTTAAACCACTTGAAAATATAGAAAAATTTCTTAACAATTATTTAGATAAAAAAGCACCTCTCACTGATCCGGAAGTATATCAAATCCCTTGTCTTGTGGCAAAGTCTATATTGGAGCAACCGAGAGAGCGGTGAGCCAAAGTGTGAAGGGACATGAAAGTAAAGTCAGGCTAAAACTTTTCACGCAATAAGCAACTAGCCGAGCATCATATCGAAACAAAACATAGCATTTTATTCGACAAAACAACCATCATCTCAAAAATATACAATATTTTTCCAAGAACACATAGATAAGCAATAGAAATCTTAAAATACACTAATAGAATCAATAGGGACAATCGATATAATACCAATCCGATTTGGCTTTCCGTCCTCCCCGGTTTAAAAAAAAGACTTGATTGGCCAATCAAGTTCGACCAGTCCCTAGGGTGGGGCGCTCTGGCCAGTCACAGGCATCATACAGGCTGCATAAAAGAACAACATAACCTGTTGGCCCTGAAGAAGTGAGCTGTAATGTTCACGAAACGTCGGCAAAATTCGTAGTTTTGCACATGATTGAAACCCGAAACATCTCCTTTTATTATGCCATAATCTGCTCTTATTTATTTTAAAAATGTATGATACCTGATGTCGGTAGGCAAAGCTAGTGTTTTACATTTATAAATTTTATAAATTTTACATTTATAAACACCGTAATCAACCAACAACAAATTTTCCAGTACTACGTTTCTTTAGCGACGTACAAACTTTGGCTGAGATTTCGGCAAAATTGAAGATTGAAGCGCCTGGATTAGCCGGCAAAATAGTTTAAATTTGATTAGGTAATATTGATCAATTTCAAAGAAAAATTGAGTGTTGCTTTACTTCCAATTTTAGATTAACCGCTTTAAAACAAATGAATAAATAATATAGACTAGGCGAGTTATTTTTTGTTTCAAAAAGGACAAGAAAAAAAAAATTAATAAAACTAAAGTGTATTTTCAGATGGCAGTTAACTTCACAAAACTAAAATGTCAGTTCTCAATAAGTTAAGGAAGTATTTTGACCCAAAAAATTTTAATTATTACACAAAATATCTAGTTTCCTGACAGCTGGTGTACTGTACATCTCGTCCGGTATCATCATCAGGAAGAGTTGGCTTAGATAACAAGGTTAGAAACAGAGAAGGATACGCATTCGCACTCTGTGCCCACGTATTACGGTGACAAGCGCGAAGATTTATGGCGCTATAAAATATCATTTGTATTTCGCTTCGCAGAGCAACCACTTGATTAATGCACTGCCACATGCGCACAATGAATAACCGAAGTGTTGTTATAGTAACATCAATCTGAAAGAAGCACACGGAGGTTCGATCTCCCGCGCTGCTGATAAATTGCGTAGATTGGACCCTCGGTGAGAGATACCATCACGCGGGATTTCCTACGATTCAATCATTAAACTTATACTGTCTCTTTCTATGGTATCTACTTCTTTCCTACATCTTTACAAGAGTTATCATATGTGCTCTCGAAATATGAGATACAGCATCCGATATTGAAAGAAGTTGTTCTGCTTGTAACCCTCAAGCAAAGCTGGAAAGTGATTCGTTTCAAGAAATGATGTTGCTGAATTAATGTTCTACTAAAGCCACGTTTGTAGCATAGTAATATTGCTGAAAATCACAATTTTAAATTTGAAATGTTGCAAATTTGTCAAATATAACCTTATCAGCAAACAAGAAATAATTTATAATGCGCATTAAATATTTAATATCTTGTTCAGGTGTCTCGTAAATACAACATTGTAAGTTGTATCTAAAATTATATATAAAAAAAAAATAAATCATCTAATTTATAATGAAACAAGTTATTACCACTCTCTTAGGATTGTACATGCCCTTTTGTAAGGCGCTAAGTCTTACTCAGTCGATCAATCTTCCGCATTATGAATCTGAGAATTAATCCCTTATAATTATCTTCTCCTCCTTTCCACGTTATGATTCATTAGAGGGTTCTTATTAAAAGCAAATTACATGCGTTCATTTTACCCGTTCTCCTTTATCTTTTATCTCGACAATGTATTACTTGTGCTACCATATGATAAATTGGTTACTCCCTCGAACTCCTGTTCGGTAAAATACTGATATTGTCCAAGCATCGGTGTCAGATGTTGAATTAAGCGTATTTTAATAAATTTTATATGTGCTTTTGGAGCAGAGCACCCGAAACAAATAGTGGAAGTACAGACCTACAAGTATCGGGGCCAATTAATCACCCCTCATAATCGCCGAAAGTGCACCACCATAGAATAAACTCAAGCGTCATAAACAATACGTTTTCCATCCCCCTTAGGAATCATCCATCACTTATAGTAACGATGATTTTATGCGGAAGAGGGCCCGCGTGTAACGTGGCATAACGTAACTCGTTATACAGGAACGATAATCATACATCATCGAGATCTGTATACGTATACAATTTTATACTTTCAACTGCGAAGAAAAATGGCCTTTAGGGTTGTCTTTACTTTAAAAATAATTTTGGTCCTCTCTCTATCCATGAAATTTCATTGATGAAATAAAAGCGTTTTTAGTTATAGCAAAGATGCCTAGAAAATGCAGCACAGAAAGAAACTGATAGCTGAATTTTGTTGAAATCTAAAAAGTTTTATTGAAATCTTAAATCTAAAAAGTTGAAAGTTTTTAGAGAGATTTGAACCGCTTGAAGGTATTTTTTGTTGCAGAGCGATTGAACACTGGAATTATTATTAGATGCACACTTCGTTTTTTCTGTGATATTATAATTGTTTCAGCAAATAAAAATTCTTTAAGCAATTGATGGGTAACCTTACAAAATTAAAATCTACCCAACACTATCCAAATTTGTTGAAAAATTCCTGAAGAAATGGGTTTTTTCTACTTTTTTCCAATGAGCTATATATTTTAAGAAATGAGTATTGCTTACACCGATTTTAAATGATTTAAACATATAATGCTATTGTAAACATTAAATAATAACCTCATGACATCGAAAAATATACCTCTATCGCGAATTATAAAATATCAATTTTTTTAAATCAATACAAATTTGTTAAACAAGTAAGAATTATTTAAAAAATTAGGGTACATTCACAATTTACCAATCCATGAGGTTTTGTGATTAAAATATTTTTTTATGTGGTAATTAACCTTATTATTAGGCGAAAGTCCCAAGTAGCTTGATTTTTTTTATCTGGATCAAACACATTTTTCCTAAATCAAGATTTGTTTTCTGTATGTGCAAAGTAAGTAGCCTAAATGGAGAATAGGACATAACAATCAGTTAAAAGGAATTTAAAACTGAAAGAAAAGATGATAAATAAAACTACAGTATATTTTCAAATGGCACTTAACTTTCCAAAAATAAAATATCTGTTCTAAACATACTCAGGAAATCTAAATGTGGGCGTCCGCATGAAAAGGGCGGTATGGAGTTACGTGTGGGGTCATATAGCCGAATTTTCCAGAATTTCAAGCCCAATTCGAACGTTGCATTCGAGACATGAGTACAGTGTCCATAGATTTAGTATGGGTTATGGTATCGTCCTCTACTCAAGCCCAAAAATAATCATTTTGACCCTGACTTAGAAAAACGCGAATATAAGATCACAAATTAAGGCCTTATTTTCATTCCTTGAAGCAATTTGAAAATAATCCTGTAATTTTAGAATGGAAGTTTCTAATGTCTTCCCTAAGGGTTTACATTTTCCTTGTACCTCTCTCCTATTCACTTATACATCCACCACATATTATTTGGTGCTAGGAGGGGACCTACAGTTTAATGTGGGTTCCAAACCACCAAGAACAAGGGCTTTATGTTTAATAAAAATCGCGTAAAAATATGATTATTTCGGGTAGAATGATTTAAAATGCAAAAGTAAACTGAATTTAGAATTATAAATAAAAAATACTAAAATGTGGCACTGAACAAAGATGATTACCAAAACCGATAAAGGAAAGTAACAAACTTAAAGTCTATTCCATGAAAAAAAGAAAACCGTATCTTTGACGCGAGCGATCGATGCCCTTGTCAATGGTCAACTATCAAAGTGAGGCCACCCTTTACTCAACCTCACCTCTCTCACTTTCATCAGTCTCATCGGAAATTTCTATCATTTTCCGATGGGTCTTCTCAGTGCTGGCTCCTAAAGAGTATTCATCCTGACTTAAAAATTTGGAATCTAATCAACGTGTGTGTGTCTACGATATTTCCCCTCCTGTATTCCTAGAGTGGGAATATCATTTCGCTTCTTGAAGACGCATATTTTCGTTTGTTATCCCAAATGACAACCAGATCCTCAAAGTTCAGGTCGCTCTTTCGGCGGTACCACTTCATGCGGCGGTTAAACGGTGATAATTACTCCGGTACCTACAGTTTCCAGAACAGATCGGCAACGGTCTGTGCTTTGCGCCATTACTTCCTAAAAAACGCCCCATCTGGTTTAATTATTCCAGGGGCTTCATGGATCTCGTACGATCCTTTCCACATCAGAAGGAAGTGGTTAGGTGTCACGCTTTCAGAATCTTCAAGATCATCTGAAACAAAAGTCAAAGGCCGGCTCTTCGCCGAATACTCGGCTTCATCAAAGACAGTGCTAAGGACTTCCTTCTTCGGCTTGTGTTCGTTCAATGTGGTCTTTAAAGCTCGTTAAGGGATGCAACTAGCCTCTCACAGTAGTCTCCACTATGCGGACCGCCAGGTGGAATAAAGTGCCACTCGGTCTTCTATGTAGCCAGCTGTCGTTATTTCTACTCCCGGTCGAATTCTTCTAGCGTGTCCCGAAGTTCACGGTTTGGACCCGCGAAGTTTTTTCCGTTGTTGGGATATATTCTCGCTAGCTTTCCTCGTCAAGCCATCATTCGCCTCAGAGCCATTATCATTGATTATTACGTTAATGAACTCGCTATATCCAAGTGAACGGCTTGTATGTTCAGACATGTGATGAGAACACCGCACCTTTTTTCGTCCCTTCGGCTGATTGTCACTTCCATCGTTCCGAAATAATTGACGCCAATGTTGGTGAACGGTTTGATAAGGGTTTCCGTTTTAATGTTTGGTGGTGGTGCCATTTCCGGAGCCTGCGGTTTTATCATGCGAATCTTGCAAGTCTAGCAGTGGCTGAATACTGCTCTTACGGCAGCTCGATGTTTTGCAATCCAATATTTGGATCGCAAACCATTTACTACCCTTTCTAATACCTCTAATAATTTCTCAGGTATTATACCTCAGCAATTCGATGATACACGAACGAAGGATAACTCCTTGATTCAGAGCGCATATACTTTATTACGTTCTGTGGATCGGATTGAAAAAACTTCTGCGAGCTAGTCTGCTTTCGATTATCACTGCTTGAGTTGTTTTTGTACTTGCCTCCTTCTCCAATTGGAAATATCCACTAATTACCAATCACGCTACTTACCAATCTCGAGGGAGTAGCAGAGAGAAATTCTTAATTAGCTAGCTTCTCTCAAGACTGCTAAACAGGTTGTCCTTTTTTTGTCAACTCATTTGGAAGTAGAGTGTCCCAGTCATGTCCGGGCCGCCAAATACCCTGCATCAGAATCTTACCTGGAAGCGTCATTACTGTAAAGATGCCTAGAGGATCAAAAACTGACATTATTAAATTTAGAACTTCGCGCTTTATTAGTTATTTTTCTCCGCTGATCAATCGACTACGCATACCAGGAAAGTCGGCGGTGAAGTCAAGCACGTCGTTCTCCAGTGAACATCAGGCAGAAATGGGCTTAGAACTTCCAGAGAGTTGGGCATCTAGTTCCTAATCTCGAAGTCAACCCTTTGATAAATATAAGCTACCTCTTGCCCTCTTCGGATAGCATCTTCGTCGATGTCCACGCTGTACAGGTAGTCAAATACGTTGTGGTGCTTGAGGATCGTTCGGCATGCTTCTGGAAATTCTTCTCTGAATCCTTCAATGTTGCATCACGAGTTCTATATGATAAGTAAGCAACTCACCAGTACGCTTATCTCGTCCTAGAAATCGTTAACTCCCTCGATCCGCCTGACGAATTCTTACCTGATAGAACATTTCCCTCAAATCCCTACAGGTCGCTACGGATCGAAGACTAGCCGAAGCTTCTCAGGTTGGTCGGGATTTGTCAGGGCAAAGTGAGGTAGATAACAGGTCCTGGCATTCGTCTTCTTTGCATCATCAGCCGATAGCAGTCGCGCGTATCCCTTTCTTTAATACTCATCTATCTTCTTATCATACTGCTGCTGGAATAGAGGATCTGTTCTCTTTTTGTTCTTCAGAGAGTGAAGCCGTTTTTCTGGCGTTCTGTTACTTTTAGGTAGCACGTCCCCTAGGTGAAAACGTTATATATAATTTATATATAGCAAACAAAACACTGATATATTTCATTTGTTTTCCACAGAAAAATTGATAAGAAAGTGAAAAATATTACTCTCGTCCACTTTATACAAATTATATATAACTTTTTCACCTGAGCCGAGTGACTCTTCCAAAGCAATCGAGTTTCCCAATAAATGTCTTCCTTCTGAGTAGTCCGATTCAGGATCTCTTCGGCCGTACATCTTCTTTGGAATGGAAGACCCTCGCTTGCATTTTCAAAACAAAGCTTTCCACAGTTTAAAACTTCTTTAGTAGTCGACTGTTCTCTTCTTTCAATTCAGTGTGGCAGATCAGAAGCAAGCATTTGGTACTCGTTCCTGCTAATATAAAAGGACGATGAACCGCCCACCCTAACGGAGTGTGTGTCGCTACCGGTGCGTTAGGCTTTGCAAAGATGACATTGAACGCGACCTTGAGTTGCGCGTAATTCTCCTCGATCAGAATTCTCGGTGTTGCTCCTGCAGTGTTGAGGATATCTAGGTGTCGCAGATATTCCCAATTAGAAACATCCATGTGATTGGCTGGCTCTGCAACTTAATGTCATCTAAGGTCCGAATATCCTTCAGTTGGTAAAGTTTGGATTCATCAGAGATCTTTACGGATACTCTTCTGGATGATTTATCCATGTAAGTCATTTGATTCATTCACTTCGAGAACCGTGGATCGCTTTACCCTTGTGGACCTAGCTTACGAGCTATATCATCCCGAATATCGTGGCTGAAGATCCTAAATTGAAGCAAAAGGCATGTCTTCGTATCGTGCCCTCTAAACCCTCGAACGTAATAGGCACGATCATCATAAGCACTTGTTTCTTCGATTTTCGCACTACGTTCACTTTTTCTATCGAAGAGGTGTTTGTTGTATCTGTTTTTGAAATTATCGCGGACGCGACGTTATGCGTGAGTATCTCACAGCGATCATTATATGAAAGCGAATGGTTTCCTTTCGTCTAATTTTTTAAGCGCAACAAAATTGCCAAACGCGTGGTTTTTGTCAGAATACGCGCACTCAATTTCTTTCTGTTCGATATTATTGGAAAACGCTGTCACAGATTCGCTGTCTTTTCCCTACTTCTGGTTTAGAAGTGAGTTGAAATACGCGTTTACCGCTTTCGACTCTTCGTTAAGAAAATCCGCGAACTTGATAAGGGCGAGGAGATTTTCTTCGTCCTAACCTGTTCCCCCAATCTATGTCCGGTTTTCCTACACTTTTTGTCGTCGTGACTAAATTCGTAACCGTGGTGGCGAATTTCATTGCAGAGTCCGGCTTATCATCTTTCACTAGCGGAAAATCGGTAACGTTGCACATCAGCGCCTGGATCACAATTTCGGGTCGACTAACGTCTCTCTAAAATGTCTATAATTTTGTCCACCCGCGATGTCTCTAATAATGATCGATCCATTTCGCGGCACATTCTCATTTGCTGAGTAACCACGGTCATAAGTACATAGTCAGAAAGTACTTATGAACAGTGGACAATCACTTACTTCACCGCTATAAATAAAGTAAGATCCTTACCTATATCTTCTCTCGCGATCTATCGATCCAATCTTGCCGTCGGTCCTTTTCCAATTTCTGGATTCGGGCAGTATGATGATTTGATTCACTGATCTGCCCTTACTCCTTGTCGTTCGATCTGCGATTCTCACAGCGCTGTATTACGTGGATTATGGGAAAGTAGTGAGACAGATCGTTCACCCCTACTCGTCGCTTCCGACGGTTCCGCACGTACACTTTGCCTCGAAATCCACGAACATGTCTGTGTCATCTTCTTCTTGGCTGCTTTCGTCATCAAGTTCAGCCATTTTTCTTTCAGCTTGTAGTCGTACAAGCTCTGTTTTTCGGTCAAGCTGTAATCTGGCTTTTTCTTCTTCGAGTCGCAGATGTTCCTCAGCTTGACGAAGTTCAATATCTCTGCGCTTTCTCTCTCGCGCGCTGGTACTTGACCGGTTTAATTTTTCAGTTCCGGGTTTTAAGGAAAGATTGGATAGGGACTTCGATGTTTGAGCTGGAGTTAAAGTATTAGGAAGCACTTGCGCTTCTCCTCAGCTATGTCTCTCGCGCCAGGCTGACGTCCAGGTACGCAGCGAGGGGGCTTTTTAGTCTTGTCTTTTATTTTCATTCTTTCAGATACTGTAATTGTATCTTAGGAATGAACTGATGTAGGGTAATCCAAAAATGCATGGCAATTTTTTTTCATGCTAGAGGACAGCGATCCCCCCACCCCACTTGCCATTCCAAATCCGAAACAATAAATTCCCTACTTTTTTTTATTTTGATTTTTACAGGTGCCGGTTTTGACTTGAAGTTTCCTATGTAAAATGCATGAAGAATAATCACATTTTTGAGTTCTTTGAAGAATTTTTTAGGGTTTGAGAAAATGTGACATATGGGATTGACACCCCTAACACACCCCCACGAGTCTCTGAAAACTACCCTTAAAACACAAAAAGGTCAATTCTTAATGAAATCGAACTTTTGAGCACTGTATTGTCGTCTTTTTTCACTTGAAATTATTTATATTGATCTAGTGGAATATTTATTAACATTGGTTCATTAATTTGAAATTATTTCAACCAATGGAATGTGTTTAGATAATTACTTTTTTAAATTATTTTTTGCATAAAAAATTATTAATATTTCTTTAGTGTAATATTTATCAACAATTTAGTTATATATCGCTAGATTAGGGTTATATCTAGCTCATCAAATAGTTATATTGAAACTACGAAAGGATGTACATACTTAATATCCCTCTTCCTCTCGGATCTAATTAATATTAGAAATTTGTGCAAAAGAAAGGAGAAGAAGAAAAAGCAATTCCTTTAAGATATTCATATCTTTCAAGTAAAGAAGAGAAAATAATATAAATGGCAAACCTTTCGAATAGAGGATAAAAACAACAAAAGTGAAAAATAAGGAAATTTACTGTTAAAATGTAGGTATTGTATATTGTTTTCCGTTTTGACTGATAGACACTGCATTACGAAAAACATGTTTATTAAGAAATATTGAATGAATTTAATTACTATTAAATGAAAAGAGAAATTTGGTATTTTTAATTACTCAACCTGATCCTAGAGAATATATTTCGGCAGTTTAAAAACAAAATGAAAAGAAATTTAACTATGCTTAATATTAAAAAATTGAATAATTTACCGTTTGGGTAAGTAGCTACAGCCCTGTAGAGTTCACTCGTCAATCGTTGTCGAATAGTTTTTCAAGCTGAGAAAATGCCGCAGCGTGAACATAAAGCGATATGGGGTTACTTTATTGTATTGGGCTGATTATGCGCGTAAATATTTCACCGTGGGGGTTGATTCAAAAAGTCCGGGGGCGAAGGAGCTCCAAGAAGGGAGAGGGAATAGGATGGTGGTACAGGGATTTACTCGTGCGAGCAACGAAGGAACGCCCTTTATACGTCGTCGCGGTAATATATGACCGCTATAGATCACAATTACGTTTAATGGCGTTCACTCTTGTATTCCGGGCAATATTACTTCTGGCTGTCGCTGCCCCACCCTGTGTAGGCTCTTCACGACCCTGTCTTCGGTTCTTGTATGCTAAACAGGAGGTAATGCTTGTTTGATTTACGCTACAGTTCATCTCTTTGATTGTCGTTCAATTACACGAAATTAGAGAAGGACGCTGTCAACATTTTTTATTCCTACATACTTGTGAAAAGTGCGAAAAGTGAAAGCACAGCGATTGACCTTTATTTAAGTTCTTGAAAGAGCTTCACATTTTTGAGGATGTGCTTCCTGTGTTTCATACAGAAAAAATGGACAAGCAGTAACTTATTTGTTACAAAGAGATATATTCTGTTTGTTTGAACTCGACTAACAGCTGGTCAGATCACATAAAGTCGGTCATGAAGTTTCAACTTGACGACCCAACAAGCCTAACGATATGAGGTGTGCGTGCACTAAACTGAAAATAAACCGGCTATCGCTCGTGACGACGGGCAATACATCATTGCAATCGATTCACAATAGGACATTACTCTCGATGTGCGACACAATAGCTATCTCCAACCAACGACGCGTTATTACACGTATATGGCAACACAATCGAGTGCGCAGATCCAACGATGGGAGACGAGTTTACACCACGACAAACACGGGCAGCGTTCTGTAAACACAAGTTTCAAGTAGCCATTGTCGAGTCGCAACCGCGTTCTCTCGCTCAATTACTAGAGTGCATAATACACTCACGCATGATTCACGCCCTGTTTTACGAGTAGTATGACCATAGAGCAAGTTCAATCAATTTGAACAGAGCAATATCCTTCGCCTGGATTATAATCAAACAACTATAACAAAACTATCGCTTTTCAGAGACGTTACTTTGCTGATTAACTTCACTAGTTTCATAACTAAAAGAGTGTATCCATTTATTGATTTAGATGAAAATGAACGTTATCTTCAAACAATAGTGAAAAAAGAGAAGAAAGGTCCTATTTCATGTTGTATGTTAATTCAACACAATATGAAAATATATGACGTGCATGGTTGAAGTGGAAAAAACGAACCATTATTAATTTGCATTAGTTTAATAGGCACGACGCACCGTAGGGAGAATAAGGTCACGCCAGAAAGTGAGTAATGAACGCAGTTTATCTCCGTGGAGTAACTAGCGGTGTTCGTGTAATGGTCGCATTCATCAACGCGATCTCGCATCGCCTTTCCGTTTGCGTTTAAGAGTCAAGCTGCACTAAACGACCCAACGAACCAAGTCCATCCTTTTACTGCTAAATTCTTAATGTTCAATTGCAGTGATTGTTACACTATGAATAAGCGTACTCATGACCATAGTAGTTAATTGTAAGTAATGCTCAGAGGTCATTTAATTCTTTTCATGAAACCAGTTTGAATTAAATGTTACTGTTTATACCTGATTCAATAACTTCTATATTGAAATTGATTTAAATGAACTAAATTCAGAACAATTTCACATAATGCTTTTTACTTTCAAAGCGTTAATTCTTCAAACTTGATTCCAAAACTGAAGGTATTAACACTTTCAGAATAAAAAAAAAGAAACATTCACTTCTTATGAATTCTCAGGAAGAATATTTCAAAACAACGTGTCCGTTCTTTGGAGAATATTCTCCTGCAACTTCTTACTGTAACTCTAAGCGCGGACGCTGAAGACGCGCCAATGGAGGAATGCCAAACGTACGTAATGGCAGTACCGTAGCCTGTAAGTAGTATAGCCCTTTTCGGATGAGACACGGTAAAGAATTTTGGTCCGTTTGAAATTATGGGTCCCAAATATTTTGCAAGGTATCTACTATGTTTAAGTATATGGAGTGTGGACTGCAAACAATTGGGTCCAACCAGACATATTAAAAACCTGTATTACGCCGAACAGTAAAATAAACCATTTTTTAGTTATTTATGTTTCTTTGTAAAAAAATTTAGTTTAATGATTTTCAGCGCTTTTTTATAAAAATTTTCTTTAAAGCGTACTATTTTCGCCTGGGTGGATTGTTTTTTCAAGGAAATAGAGAGGTAGCACCTTGTATCTTGAAAACCTTCTTCATCCCGGGTGCATCGTTGCGCCAGAGTGCAACGCACCATTGCAGTTATGCATGGAACACGCAACTAAGAACGCAACGACGTCTGAGCCGTGTTATTACTGTCTTTTCGCAGTATGCGTGCCTCTGTAATTATGATTTTATTTTTATGGACATAAATTATACAGGCTGCCTAGCTGTGTCATTATATGGCATTTTAATTCAAGGTTGTGGACATAATGGTAACTACGGCATCGTCGCTCTTGGTCCTGAGTTATGCTCACCTGCCAGAGGGGGCATATAGCACTTATTCTTTGCTCCGCTTACAAACCGCCCATATACTCATCACTTTCATTTCCTCACCTTGCGACGGCCGCGACTCTTCCGTTCTTGTAAGCCTTATTTTTCTTTTGCTCTCCATATGTGTTTTGCATTGTAACAAGATCACGTGTTTGGACCTTCATCTCTGGACAAAAATGAAACTGAGAAATATTTCACCAGGATCATTTTCCCCAAGTTTGAATTAAATAATGCATCAGAATCCTCAAGTGCATTCTTCCACCGACTGAAAGACCGAATATACTTATGGCAAACATAAATTTTTGCAATAGTTGAATCCTATTCAGGACAGTAAATGTTTTTGGTCTCATCTGATGATTGGTTTTATTCACTCATTTCCAAAATAAATTTTTCACTCGTCGCTTTCATCCACCGACCAGAGCATTGATGGAATAACAAGAACGCAATCCGTACGAAGGTCGCCTTATTTTCTCCCAGGGGCGAAAAACTCATCAAATTTAAGTATCTATAGACATATGGCAAAGATACAGTACCCGGATCATGAATTGTGTTTTGCAGGAACAACACAGTTGAAGACCTCGCTGTTTATAGAGTTGGCCCTTTTCGCGTGTCTGTGCATTAACCGCGGGCAGAAAGACACGGCAAAAGAGGAGGTTGGATCGCTTTTTGTTGACGAATGGGATGAGGATAGTAGCCTAGCGACGAGCGGCTGTCAGCCCGCCGCCGCGCCTTCAGTCTCTTGTCTGGTTGCTGTCTGTCTGTCATTCACTTGCTCGCTTGCTTGCTCGTTCATTCGCCCATCCCATTTCGAACCCGACGGATCTCTTTTTCTCTTGTCCACGAATTTCCGGGACTCGTTGGACCCAACGCCAAATACGCGAGCAAAAATATTTGGCCAATTCGCAATTCGTGACTCGCGCCTCGCGCGGGTGGTCGACTTTTTATCAGCGCTCAAATCCGATTTCAAGTATCTGCTGATTATTGATTTCATCGGTAGGAACAAATTCTACAATCTGGTAAAAATATGAGGCATGCGCTGGAATAAAATCGAGGATGCGGATTAAATTTTAAACGACCTCTTTTTATTCTCGTTCGCTTAATTTTTTCTGAATTAATCCTCGTGGAATAGTTTTACGATTGTCGGAACAATTTTTTATTTGATAAAGAAAGCTGTCTATGAAAATGTGGTATTTTTGTTAAAGTCAAAGCGAGTTAAGTAAGTTGAAGACTATCGCGAGTCCTTCGAGCCTATTCAGAACGTAATAAATTTTAATTTATCTAGTACGTTATTTAATTAAATAACAAGTTGGAAGCAATAAAGCTATAATAGAGACTATATAAAACACAAATTGGCTCGATCGAAAGCTTTCAAATATCCACCAAGTCGGTGGATCGCGTTCAAACCAGCAGCTAAAAGCTGTTGGAGCAGCAGCTGTTTGCATATCCGGTTTATGTTTCAATCCAGTTCCATCAATATGAATAAACACCGGTACGTGAGGTTAGCGAGATGCGGCATTAATATGTATTGGCAATAAATCGATATCGATAATTAAAATCTGCACAGGTAGGCACCTTGGGATGCACGTTTATATAAAAGTTCAATTTGTTATATGTAACTGCGCGAGATGACTATAAATATTGCGTTACCCTTTTTAACTGGGATCGTAAATCCGAGTGATTTATGATCGTTTCGCTCGAGGAAGGGGCCGTCGCTGCCAACACTGCGTCAGGATTTCATAGTCCTTTGGAGTACGAGGGTTAAAACTCTTTCCAATCCCTTATATTTTGTGGATATTGATTATAAATGCTTTTCTTATTTTCGCCTTATATAATATGATCTTTAGTATCCGATCCATATCTCAATGTCCCACATGATAAGATGATGTTCCTAATTTATCGATGCTGAACACACACTAAAGTTATGTTCCATTAACAGCTTTCTTCGTTTTCATGTAGGTGTCACTACTAGGGTAGTCCAGAAAATCTATATTCGAATTTTTGTCACGTAAATCCGTAAAGTTTTTAATTGAGTCTGAAAAATGATAGTCTGAAAATTTGAGCAAAAACGTTTTGTAGAAGCACGTGCCTTAGAGCTCCGAAAGTTTCCTATTCAATTATATGTAAGATTTGAAAAAATGTCACTAAGACAGTTACTAATTCGTGTGAGCTGTATTTTTATGCACATTTTAAATAATTTTGAATTGTTTCCACAATTTATATTTAGCGCGAAGTTACAAAATTATGATATTTTCTAAATCGAGGAAGTTTTGTAATACATGTAAATTACCAATGTCAATAACTTAGTCTGTACATGTATCTTGTAAGCTCAGAATACTAGAGAAACGTAGTTTTTTCGCTATTTGATTATTTTTTTCGAAATGTTACTACTATGTACCAAATTTAAAACAATTTGTATTTGTGTACAAAATTCAAGACAGTGATTATGTGTACCGAAAAAATCAGGCTATTTGTACCGAAGTTTCAGTATAATTGAGTTCTTTTTCTGATTTGGCTATTCGTACCGTAAAAATATGGCTATTCGTACTGAAATATCGGTACACATATATTATTGAGAATTGTAGACTCCGGAAGCTACGATCATGGTTCCTTAAAGCAAATAATCCCGACTAAACTGGAAAGTGTACGTCATCCACTTTTGCTCCTTCTGTCCTAGAAGATACGCAAGAGTGGGAAATTTACGCGAGATAACATCGTGCACCACTGTTCCTTGGAGTTAGGTCTCTAGTCGCGAATGACCGTACGCGGCAGACGGGACAGTTGGAGATGAAGGTTTCACCTCTGGATACTTTTTTAGAGCTACCAATCTTTGTTGAATGTTATGAGGAAGAGTGTTGACGGACCAGATCAAGTGATTCCAGAAGAACAGCCTTATGCATCCAGTTCGCGATGGAATGAGCCTGACGCTGGCAAGCCGGAATCTTGTTGAGTTGGCTAAGAAATGAAGCTTTCATACCTCCAAGACAGCCGATTATGAGAACTACAAGATGGGCTTTGTAGCCTTGGTACAGCCTGCTCAGCTCGAAAAGAAGTGCTTGATATTTCGTCCGTTTTTCTTCCTCCTTTGCTGTGATATTACCATCGTCTAGTGCCGAGAATTCAATGATGTAAATGATCTTGGCCTTCAGATCATGGAGGAAAATATCAGGCTTCGTAGCACTGGTACGTTGAGTGGTGGTGAATGAGAAATTCCAGTAGATCTTACACTGATCAGTCTCCAAAACGGACTCCAGCTCCCCCTGGGCGTATGGCAAAACGCGGAAGATCAACACCATAGAAGTGCCTAAGATGGTAATATAACACTTTCAGAGCCGCATTGTGTCTCTCTATATGCCCGTAACGTGCATACTTTGAGCATCCACTGAAAACATGTCTAAGTGTTGCTGGCTCTTGCTTGCACGTTCGGCAGTTCGTATCGCCTACAGGTATATTCATTATGCGCTCGCGGTAAACTAAGGTGTCTATAACGCCGTCTTGACAGGCAAAAAGAAATCCCTCAGTCTCCGATCTCAATCCAACAAATTTATTGTTGTTATTATTATGATACTATTAGGCCAAATCCCTGTCGGGGTAAGCGTAACTCATTCAGTTCTAACCTCGTTATACTAATGGGGATCAAGGAGTTCATATGACAAATGTGAGAAAGGGAATTGTAAGTGGAGGCATAAGGGGCTGGGTGGGGCATAGATTTTTCATTCTTTAACTAGTTGTTTTACTTTCCTGTTCTTATCTCTATAATTGTTTTCTTGTCTAACTCGCTGGTCATTGTCAAGACATGTAACATTCATCTTTCTTATGTACGTTTGCTTCTTCTCGTTAGGCTACGCAGATTTCATCATTCCACCAAGCATCGCCACTCGCACGTCCTACAACCGCAATGCCACACAAACTTCAGTTGCGCTCCTAACAGTGATTCCCTGAAACATTAACTGCGCACCCCTATATCTTAATTTCGTTTTAGTGTTTCCCAAATTGGCCTATTCAGGTTTTCGTGTATCTAACTCTCAAATTCTATTCGCGCTTCCGGATTCTGCAAATTGTCTGTCTTGATTCGCATCTACTTCGTCTTTTCAATTATCTTTCTTCTCTATCCTTGACCTAGATTAATTTTTTTAAACTAAGAGGTAATGATCCCTTCCACATTCAGAGCCTCTTATCCCTTGTATCCCTTACTAGCGCTCTCAATCTCTCATCCATAACAGCAAAGTCAATCATACTGTGACTTTTACCTCTGCACCAGGTTGACAAGTGAATCATTTTATGCCTAAACCAAGTATTTGTAATAAAGAAGCCCTTTTCTAAACATAAGCTAACTAGTCTGTCCCCGCTACCATTCGTTTTCGGGTTCCCAAAATGCCCTAGCGCCCTATCCCTACCTTCGCGCTAGACTTCAACTCATCCATTCATATCTTTTAGTAGAATAATTCTTTCCCCATGATCACAAGTATGTACAGTGACGTTTAAAATCTCCCAAAACACGTATGTTACTTCACTCCTTTCTCCATCAACTGGAGCGTAACACGCCATGATAAGTAATCTTCCGATTCCCACTTTTATTCTACTCCACAACAATCTAAGAAATACAAATTTATGCTCCTTGGCATGTTCTGTTGTTCTCTCATTCAGAATCAGACCGACTGCTTAGCTACCACATGATTCACTATCTACTCCTGACCTTACTTCGAGTCCGTTTTTTAAATCCATATTTCTAATATCTAGCTTCCTTATGTGCATTGATTCTCGTAATTGTCTTTCCTTAAGATGATTCGCCCCTCTTGCATTCCAAACACGCAGTCTCCATTCATCGCCTAAAACATTTTCGAATAACACTGAGATACAGTTCGGAAAATAAGATAATTATAATAATCAATACGTTGGTTCTTTAAATTAATTATGAAACTGGTTCGATTACAAAATCTCATAATTTCACATTTCGTCGCAAAAAATCATTTTTTTAAACAATATAAAATTGTTAAAAATTGAAAATTATTTAAATCGTTAATAGAAATTTAGCGCGCGACAATTAATGATGACGTATTAAAAACATCTCAAGAAAAATTAATAAACTGGAATACCGTGAATTGGGGCTACGCGGAGCATGTGGGGGAACGCGACGCATCCTTGATTCTCCATTTTTGAATGTGATATTTGTTTCTTCTAGGTAAAAAATATAGAGGCTTGCAACTAATAATTGTAAAATTTTAATTGCAAAACCCAGAAGAAGCAGTATCGTGTGTTTAATATAGAATTAAAGATGCTTCGCTTTCCCCCACACATGCGCCGCTTAGCTCCAGCTTACGGTACATGGCAAAAATTCTCATTTTATACTACCTATAGCGTTTTTTTTAAAGACAAACGAGAGTGTCTTTTGAGGGTAAAAATCATACATTTATTGCCGATTTGCATTCAATGGAGGGTTTCTAATAGGGAAGTGTACTTTTTATTTAACCTTAATTGTACATTTTCTCATTTTATTTGCATATTTTCGAAAGTTACACTTTTCCCAGAGAAATAAAATTACACCCTATTTTTAACGTGCAATACAATGTATATTATCAATACTATTACTTAATTTCTAAATCGATAGAATATACAGGATACTAAAAGTAGTGAACGAACAATTGTAGTAAATTTTGGAACAAAAATATCAATCTTTGTACTCTCAAATCGTAACTTCTGGAAGAATTATTGCTGTTCGTTTTCATTTTATTTGGGTTATAAGTAAATAACGGCACAAAAATAAATTTTAGAGAATTGTCTTTTGATCCAAACGATACACTCGTAAGATTTGTGGCCACAGTTTCCAACTTTGGCAGTTTCCTGTTTCACAATAAATGGACCACGACTGGCAAGTATGAATGTTGGAAAAAGTCTTAAGTGTTGAGATATGGGGGAAGATGTCACAGCAGAGCAAAATAAAGTAGCGTCTTCGAGGAAAAAATTTATGACGAACCAGGGATTTACGTATATCGATACACAAGATGGTGTTAATCTGAACGTTGGAGGAGAATGTTCCTCACATAAATTACAGTCATGTCTCACTTCTTCAAATTGCTTCGGTTTGAGGGTTTGTCACCAGCAGCTATCATTGAGAAATATTACCAAAAGAGCACTTTGTCACATGAAAATCTGGTTAAAAGCGACGCCAAAAACTAAGCCAAGTTTTGTAATCATCCTAGCTCATGAATTTCAGCTTTTCACGAAAAGGAGGACACAGTTTTATTTCTATTTACTTAGTTGAATTGTTGTTCGAAGGTTGAAAAGTTGATTAATGTGAGCACGCCGAAAGTTAAACAGCTGCTCAGGTCAAATGAAAAATCACGACAGGCGGCAATATGTTCAAGGAGCAGTCTTCGGACTGCCAACAAATGGGTGCGAAAATACAACAAGCCGAAAACCTGCCGACCCGTCCTAATGACGCAATTCGTTCTCTTTTATGAGGCGCGTAACGTAACAAAGGACCATCATTTATTCCTTGTATCCTAGATGGTAACGAATGTTAAAAAGTTCAACCTTTATATGTATATGAATAATTTGTCACCAAAGTTAGAAAGGAGGACATTAGAAAGGAAAGTACGGTTTTCTTACAGAAAATATAATGAAACATAAACTTGAAAAAGTTATTACAAAAAAAGTAGAATACGACAAAACCTAA
>CAKNWU010326081.1:0-10159 GCA_932072015.1 Andricus quercustozae
GCCATCTTTAAAAGTACTTAGAAAATTTTCTTGGGTGATAGATGCGGCTGGGGAGACTTGCCGCAGTTTTGCCATCTTTAAAAGTACTTAGAAACTTTTCTTGGGCGAGAGATGCCGCTAGGGAGACTTGCCGCGGGAGAGAGATGCCGCAGGTGTGAAAATTAGTCCTGTGAGGCTTGCTGCAGTTTTGTCAGTTTAACATGGACTTGAAAATTTTTGCCGGGTGAGAGATGCCGCCGGAGAGACAATAAGTGCTGGGAGACTCGCCGCAGTTTTACCATTTTTAGATGGACTTGAAATTTTTTTTGGAGGGGAGAGATGCCACTGGGAGTCTTGCCACTAGTGAGAGATGCCGCAAAAATGTCAATTTCACTGTGAGAAATGCCGCGCGGGAGAGAAGCCGCTAGGTAGAGATGCCGCAGTTGTGACATGCCGCAGATGAGACATGCCGCAGATGTGACATGCCGCAGATGTGACATGCCTCAGATGTGACATGCCGCAGATGTGACATGTCGCAGATGTGACATGCCTCAGATGTGACACGCCGCAGATGTGACATGCCACAGATGTGACATGCCGCAGATGTGACATGCCGCAGGTGAGACTTGCCGCAGAGAGACTTGCCGCATGTGAGATGATACGGACCCCAATCTACTTATGAAAGTAATTATCGACCGACAAGAGTCCGAAAGGCTGGGGAGACACACTGGTGGAACGGGAAACTAGAAGAGCTTCGCAGGGAAACCAAAGAGAGGTTTAGAAGTGCCTGTACTCGCAAAATAGACGAACTATGGATCTCATTTACGACGACGAGGAATGAATACAGACGTGCAATGCGTGAGGCAAAGCAAGAAAACTGGACCAACTTTTCCACAGACAGCTATTCTCGGCACTCTAAAACTGCCCGACGGGGTATGCTCAACCTCGAACGAGGAGACCTTCTCTCACCTGATCACGGCACATTTTCGGGGCTTCATAAGGTCTAGAAAAAAGTAGGCAATACCTCAGAGGCAACCAAAACCGCCTGTGACCCAGCTGGGTACAAAACGGCAGCTAACCAACGAGATTGATACTCCCTCCAGGATCAGGTGGGCCCTGAAGTCTTTCAGTCCTTACAAGTTTCCTGCCCCGGGGGCTATTCTGACACTGGGATATGTTCCAACGGCATGGAAAGGTATGAGAGTAGTCTTCATTCCGAAAGCCAGCAGAATCGGTTATACTTCTTCCAAGGATTTCCGTCCTATCAGCCTTATATATTTGGAACCTTTATGGATATCAAAGGAGCCTTCAAAGAGACCTCCAGATAGGTGATCAGGGAGGCCATGATTGCACATGGTGTACCTATAGCAGTCATGGAGTGAACATTATGTGGAACCATTGAATCGGGATGTCCACAGGGAGACGTTTTATCGCCCCTGCTGAGGTTCTTGGTAGTGGATGAACTGCTTCATCTGCTCACGAGTCAGGGCTACCACGTTACAGGTTAAGTGGACGATATATTGGTTATCGTGCGTAGCCAGCACCTGGATAAGCTCTTCGGAGTAATGCAGCAAGCACTAGGGATAGTGGATTCTTCGTGCAAGAAGACTGGATTATCGGACTCCCCCAGTAAAAAAGACACGGTTCTATTCACCAGACGGTAAAAGTGGGAATCCACGAGTATCCTGAAATTGGGAGGAAAACAACTGGAAATCAAAGAACGAGCTAAATATCTAGGATTCATCCTGGATAAGAAGCTGTCATGGAACGAGCACCTGGAAAACAAGTGATCTACACAACCATCCTGCGATGCAGGCTAACCTATGTGGCGGTGGTCTGGTGGAGCAGGGTAGAACTGTCCACTGTGAAGTGTTGACTAAAAAAAATTAGGAAACTGATTCTAATAGGCGTCACTGGTGCCTCAAAGTCGACACCCATAATGGCATTTAGGGCAATAACAGGGTTGGAGCCCCTCCATCTCACCATCAAGGCCGTGGCTGCGAAGGAGGCCTGGAGATTAAATATGGTAAAAGGCGGAAGGATTTGACGGTAGTGCATAATATTTTACATACATTTAAGAAGTTGAAAAAAATGGGCTCGATTATTTAAATAACAGTTTTATCCGCTCAAAGCGGATAAAAGATTTAATCTTTAGGTTAAATTAACATGAGGAATTAAAGAGGAGGGGCAGTGAGTGGAATTAGGGGGAACTGAGCGGTGAAGAAGTTGGTGTGAACAGAAGTGGAAGAAAAGGTGTAAAGGTGGGTTGAGGAAGTAGGGGGATAGTGGAAGTAGAAGTGAAGAAGAAAAGTTGGTGTTTCGATGGCGAAGTGAACGGTGGAGGAGAAGCAGATGGTGGAAGGAGAATTTGTGACGAAAAATTAGGGAAAGCAGGGGCATGTAGAAGCAAGAGGTAGTCGAAAAGTGGGAGAGGAGTATGGATGGCTATGAAAGTAGAGGGACATATAGTAGAGGATGTTAAGTTGAGAATGGGAGACGAGGTGTTGGGGTGGGTTGAAGAAGTAAAGGGTGTAGTGGAAGTAGTTGTGAAGAAGACAAGTTGGTGTTTCGATGGCGAAGTGAGCGGTGGAGGAGAAGCAGGCGATGGGAAGGAGAAGTTATAAAAAGGCAAGTCGGGAAAGGAAAAGAAGGGGAAAGTGGGTATTCAAATAATACTTTGTTGAAATCGGGTGTCTATTAGACATGCGTTATCTCCAGCGGATCAGCAAATAAAAAGCTGTACAAATGTACAGAGACGATTAAGATATCCTAATACGCACGAAAAAATGGCATTTTTGAGACCATACGTAATATTTCTTATAAATAATAATTATTATCATTGTGCTCACCATTAAAATAAAGTAAGCTCACTGACGTGAAGAGTATAGCGGCAAATGTAATCTCCATTTTTTTTAAATAGTTACAATGACACAGAAATGAAAAATTAGACCGATTTTCGGAGAACTGCGTATGAGGAGTCACTGATTTTTATCATCTATGCAAGGAGGTGCTTTATTTATTCTTCAAAATAAATGGAGTGGAAGGAGGATGATGATTGACATCAGATCTCAGAATTTACCGTATTTGATATACTTATTCCCCACTGAACCTTTAGACTAATTCAACATTACAACATGTGTAAGAACAGAGATGAAAATCTCTCTCCATACATTTTTCTGTCTCATGTCTAAAAATGCAAACAAAGATTAAAACAATTTATATGCCTTAAAGCAAGCTCGTGGTTTTTCTATGGATGGAATTCTCAATCTATCAAATTATCTAACGAAAATATTTTTAAACAATTAAAAAATGATAACATGGTAGCAGTTTTTCTGATAACTTTGAAATTTCTTGAATTAAAAAATTTCAAATGGTTGCAAACAATTACGAGAATTTTCAAATTTTTCTAATTATTTAAAAAGTTCCCAAGAATTTGAAGATATTACTTGGTACAAGTTGAGAGATAATCTCAATTTTTTAAAAGATTTTACACAATTTTAAGGGACTTTATAGAGTTTAATAAAATTTTACGGTATATCAAGGGATACCGAAGAATTTCAACTAATTTTTAGCAATCTTGAGACATTTTAAGGATTGAAGAACGATTTTCACCTATTACAAAAATTGTGGCATGGTATTTTAAGATATATCAAGAGAAAAAGAAAGATTTGAAGGGATTTGAACAAATTTCGAGATATTTAAAGGGGTTTCGATAATTTCACGGGATTTCAAAATATTTAACGAAATTCCAAAGGATTTTTTATTTTAGATTCAAGAGATTCGTAGCGCGCTATTGGTGATGCTAGTCTATCTTAAAGTTGTATATTTAAAACTTTTAATTTAGAAAATTAAATCTACAAATAATTTATTTTAATAAGAAAAATAATAGGAACCATTTTTCGGTTATCTTAGCGCTTTACGCCGGACATGTGTATTTTTAAAAATAAATTAATCAATTTCAGGGATTAAACATTTTTCAACTATTATGTGCCTGGCCAGCGGGCACATCTTTCTGCAATAATCCTATCATTGTCTCCGCAAACGCTTCGATATTTCATGTACTTTTCGATAATTGCTGGATATATGTCTGATTGTGTTATGGCGCCTACTTGCAGCTTTGCAGAGAACATAAGTTTTGTTCCTTTTATTGTTATATACATGCGCAGCAGTTCATGTTGATAGGGTGTTCCAGGGGTGTATGGCTCAAAATTAGTTGATGAATAATAGATAGCAGCTGAAAGTATCTTAACATGCGATGGAAAATGAGCAGTGGGCTTATGGCCGTCAGCCAATTTTATCAGTTGAAGCCTGGAATTCATCAGTGGAGGCACGTCAGCTGTCCTGCGTACAAGAACTGAATATTCTGGATAATTAGGTAATTCCTGTTTTTTCTTTGAAAAGAACCAATTTCTCTTAGGAGGTAATTCCTGTTTTTCCATCCAAGAGGGTACCCCCCTGACATCATCGAGAAAACCATAATAAATGGATCCATCCTCCATATCTACCTGAATGATGCCTTCTACAGCAGCACCTGATTTTGTACGAAAAAATTACCATTATGAAGTTATTGTATACTAGTGATTAGGGTGGTTCGTAAAAAACCTTTTTTCAGTTTTTCATTACCGCTGGAAAAAATATGATTCTGCATATCAAAATGAGACCCCAGGATATTTTTCCAGATTCTTAAAAGGATTAATCTAACCAAAAACATCAACGATGCAAAAAACTCCACACAGTAAAAAGTTACCAAGTTTCGAAATAGAAATTTGTTAAGTAATTATAAAAAATACAACTTTTAAAATGTAATAATTTTTTTTAAATAGAAACTTTAGGCATGTACTTATTAGGCTTAAGTAATTTAGTTTCAGTTTTCGTTTTTCTACCAAATCATGAAAAGCTCGGAATATCTTAAATTAATCACGCACTGCGTGAATGGTAGAAGAAATATTTCTTGTCGAAGACATTTTGTAATTGTTTCAAGAATTACCATTTGTTTCTAGCGGATTTTATTAGAAAAACTAATTATAAAAAAACTACTGTGGATCATTGATGAAATAAAATAAGAACGTTATCCAGAGTTAATTCCGTTGAGATAAATATATGTGCTGGTTGAAAATTTACGGCTATTCATTGTGCGTCTCACTCAATGTGGCCACCCTCCTAGGCCATGGGTGTAGAGTGATCGTGCCCATGGCACTTTGGCACCTAAGGGTACAAAGGTGTCTTAACGACCTCTCGGGGACACCGGACGAACTCCCCGAGTAAGAAGTGGAAACACGCCAAAAAACAAAAATTTGAAGGAAGGAGGAAGGGAGGTGGCGGAAGGGGAAGAGGGGTTGGGCTCGAACGGGTCTAACATAACCCTTTCCTCTCAATCTGTCTCTTGGGCTAGAAAAACTCAGGTGGCGGCTGTACCTCCAGCTTCGCCGGGAGCTGATGGATTGAGGGTCCCTTAAATCAAGCTATGGAAACGGGAGCGGCCAATGAGCCCCCCAAAAAGAATAAAGGCATCAACGGTTCCCTGAAAGGGCAACTGAGGAGGCAAGCACAGCAGGCCAGCAACGCAGCTGTGAGGGTTGGAAGAGGCACAAGACAGACCAGCAGCCGGCGAACATGGAGTCGTCGGGTACTGGACTGACAACTGCCCAGAGGACTAACCCCCCTGATAGTGGTGGCGGCGGGCACGATCTACCCGAAATCACTGCTTACAGCGGAGCAGTTTCATCTCTTCAGGAAGGCCACCTCGAGGACGCTCGAAAGAGTGTCCCCGGTTCAATGGCCGAAATTCGAGACCTCCTGTAGGGAAGGGATCTTCGTATTCGTCGAAGCAAACCCAGTGACTAAAGCTTGGCTAAATAATACGGTGGCTGAGACAAGGCCCTGGGAAGACGCTAAACTAAAAGTAGGTGGGGTTGAATATGCTCCAAAGGATGGTGAGGGCTACATCGTGGTTCCCAGGTAAACTGGAAGACCCGTCTGTGGTCCTTTGGCGATTGAAGGGAATCAACTCTTCACTAAGAACAGCATCCTAGGCGAATCTTCAGGCACGACAGGCCTCAGAAAGAAGACACAGCGGGAGGTATCCAGCACCTCCTACTTATGCAATCTCCTGAGACCAGGCGAGAGCTCTAGCGGTCCTAAACAACAGGCTCTTCCATCACTTTGGACAGGTCAACTTTAGGGTTGCTGGCTAAGGACAGGAGGAGTCTGTCTAGATGCAGGAAAACCGGGAGCAGACCTAAATGACTGCTCCTGGCCTAACCATTACCCACATTAATTTGCATCACAGCAAAGGCGCCTCTGCGGTTCTACAGAGGGGCATGGCTGCAAGGCACACAGGTATCTTGCTAATCCAGGAAACCTCGTTAGTTCGTGATACCATAAGGGGATTAAGGGAGGTGGGCTGGTTTTTCTTACAGGTACCCCAAGGCGGCCAAACCAAGAGCCTGCATACGAGCGAAGGGAGTCAACGTGGTCCCGCTGCTAGAGTTATGTTCGAGAAACCTTTTGGTGATATCCACAGATCTTAAAGAAATAGGGAAGCTAGTCATGGGATCGGCCTACTCCATATGACAGCGCTACCAACACACCAGTGATGGTACGTACACTGGTGGATTACTACAAGGTAAGGGGTCTTTCTCTTCTGCTGGGGTGCAATGCTAAATCCCACCATACTTTGTGGGGTAGCACGGACATTAACTCAAGAGGTAATGTTCTTCTTGAATACCTAATCACTACTGATTTAGATAATTTTAACGCGGGGAGTACCCCGACGTTTCGTAACTCGGACAGGGAGGAACTCGTGGACAGAACTCTCTGTACCGCTAGTTTTAGAGACAATGTCAAGAAGTGGAGAGTCTCAGACGAGCCTACTGTCTCAGATCACATACAGATAGAGTTAGATTTGGAATCCTTTGTACCCGCGGGCCCTGACGGGGCCAAAAATCTAGGAAGAACAGACTGGGACCAGTTTTTCACGGAAGTAAGGAGTGCACTCTCGAAGGTGCGCAGGTCAATTCGAGACGTCCACACCCTGCAGATGGCGGCCAAAATTTTCACGGAGGCCACCAAATCTACTTATGAAAGTAATTATTGACCCACAAGAGTCCGAAAGGCTGAGGAGACACACTGGTGGAACGGGAAACTAGAAGAGCTTCGCAGGGAAACCAGAGAGAGGTTTAGACGTGCCAGTACTGGCAAAACAGATGAACTACGACCCTCATTTACGGCGATGAGGAATGAATACAGGGGTGCAATGCGTAAGGCGAAGCAAGAACACTGTATCAACTTTTGCACAGACATCGAGTAAGGAGCAGAGGTAGCTAGACTGGACAAGGTGCTTTCTCGAAACGCGGACGCTATTCTCGGCACCCTAAAATTGCCCGGCGGGGGATACTCAGCGTCGGACGAGGAGACCTTGGCTCACCTGATCAAAGCACATTTTCCAGGCTTTATAAGGTCTGGAGAAAAGGGAGTGACACCTCACAAGCAACCAAAGCCGCCTGTGTCCGAGCTGGGTCCGAAAGGACGGCTAGCCAGCGAGATTGTTGCTCCCTACAGGATCAGGTGGGCCCTGAAGTCTTTCAGTCCTTACAAGTATGCTGGTCCTGATGGCATATATCCGTTCCTCTTACAGAGGGCAGGAGAGATCGTAATAGGACCGCTCGTGAGACTTTGTAGGGCTAGTCTGACGCTGGGATATATTCCAACGGCATGGAGAGGTACGAAAGTAGTCCTCATTCCGAAAGCAGGAAGGATCGGTTATACTTCATCCAAGGATTTTCGTCCCATCAGCCTTACATCTTTCCCACTAAAAACAGTGGAAAGTCTTGTGGATAGATATATCCGCGACAAGGTATTGTCAACAGGCTACTTCATAAGGAGGAACATGCCTATAGGGCTGCTCACTTGACCGAGACGGCCCTAAGCGGAGCAGTGAACCTATATACATACATATTTTTGCATATTCTGTCAAAAATCAATATTTTTCGAAAAAATGGGTAATACCGCAGTCTTTTAAGTCTTAATTTGACACTCGTTCTTAAAGTGAACTGACTCCATAAACTCACATATTTAAGTTATTTTTTAATAAAGGCTTTAGAAAAGGTATTGTACAATTGTTCATGGTTCTTGTTTTGAACAAAATGATCATTTTAGTTAACACAGGTTTGGACATTTTGTAACTTTGGAGACTTTGAAATAGAATTGGTTTAATTTTTTAAGCTAACGTAACTTGATACAATTTTGAATATTTTATTTTGAGATAGTGCACAAGTTTGAAGTTCTTAGGATAAAACCTATTTAAATTAGGAAGCTTTCAATTACTAGCACAATTATTTTATCAAGACTTTAAATATTTGTTTAAAATAATAGAATACAATGCCATAGCATTTGAAATTTGACAATACTTCTTACATTCTCTTTATTGTGCAATTAAGAGAACTTGGATGTTTGGAAACCTCAGGAATGTAGAATTCAAACTGGATCCTTCCAAGTAAACATGTGTGAAATCTTACGTAATATTTGTTATAACAAATAATTATAATATCACATTATGCTCACCATTAATATAAAGTAAGCTCACTAATGTAAAGAGTAGAGCGGCAAACTTAATCTCCATTTTGTTTAAATCGTCACATTGACACAGAAATAAAAAAATAAACTGATTTTCGAAGAACTGCGTATGAGGAATCACTCGATAAATGGCTGCTATATATACTGATTTTTATCATCTATGCAATAACATGCTTTATTTATTCTTCAAAATAAATTGAGTGGAAGGAGGACGATAATTAACATCAGAGCTCAAAATTTTCCGTATTTGCTATACTCATTCCCCACTGAACCTTTAGACTAATTAAACATTACAACATGTGTAAGAACAGAGATGAAAATCCCTCTCCATACATTTTTCTGTCTCATGTATAAAAATGCAAACAATGATAAAAAAATGTATAAGCCTTCAAGCAAGCTCGTGGTTTTTCTGTGGATGGAATTCTCAATCTATCAAATTATCTGACGAAAATATTTTTAAACATTTAAAGAATGAGAAAATGGTAGCAGTTTTTCTGAAAAATTTGACATTTCTTGAATTAAAAAATTTCAAACGATTCTAAACGAGGATGAGAATTTTCAAATTTTTATAATTTTTTTAAAAGATCCCAAGAATTTAAAGATATTACTTGGTACAAGTTCAGAAAGAATCTCAATTTTTTAAGAGATTTTACACAAATTAAGGGACCTTAAAGAGTTTAATTAAATTTTATGGTATATCACGGGATACCAAAGAATTTCAACTGATTTTTAGCGATCTTGGGACATTTTAAGGATTGAAGAACGATTTCCACCTAATACAAAAATTGTGATATGGCACTGTAACCACTAGGATTCGATTTAGGACTTAATTCGGTATTAAAACAGTTAACGCAACAAAACAATTGCACTTCAGTTTGATCGACCAGTCTAATAAAATAAAGTCGATTTGTGGATTGAAATAGGCTCGAAATGAGAATCATCTGTCAACAATCAAATCTGATAAAACAAATTCTAAACTGTCAAGTTTAGAAACCAACGTCACCTCGAGATGACATGGACACTATGTCAAAGTCTTGCGCGCTCCAACTGCTAGAGCAAAAGGGCATAAGTGCCAAAATTTGAAATTCCAAAAGAGTATATTCGCCAAAATTTGGCAAAACAAAACGGCATAAGCGCCAACATTAGGCAAAGAAAAAGGGCATAAGCGCCAATATTTGGCACAGCAAAAGAGCGTAAACGCCATAATTTGAAAGTCCAAAAAGAAATAACAGCCGACATTTGACACAGCAAAAGGGCAGATGCAACGAAGTTGGAAATTCCCAAAGGGCATAAGCGTCAGAATTTGACAAAGTAAGAGGGCATAAGCGCCAAAGTTTAACAATTTCAAAAGGGCTTAAGCGCCAGCATTTGCCACCGCAAAAGGGCGCAAGCGAAAAAGTTGAAAATTCCAAAATGGCATAAGTGCCAACATTTAGCAAAGCAAGAGGACATAAGCGCCAAAGTTTGAAAATTCGAAAAGGGCATAATCGCCAACATTTGGCACAGCAAATCGGCATAAGCGACAAGGTTGAAAATTTCAAAAGGACATAAGCGCTAACAATTGACAAAGTAAAAGGTCATACGCGACAAAGTTGGAAATTACAAA
>CAKNWU010326082.1:0-10668 GCA_932072015.1 Andricus quercustozae
AGGTTTAGAAAGCTTATAGATTATTCTCCTCGACTTCAAAAGTAAATTTTAATCTTCGATGGAATGAGTTAAAAACAGAAACTATAAATTCGAGTTTATCAGATTCTAGACCTTGCATTACTATTCCAGATAATATGGCCGATATGGGAGATCCCATAGGAGTTCTGAAAGATTGTTTAAGAAGAACACAATTATTTTGGAACATGGAAGAATCTCATAGACATAAAGTGCCTTTTTTAATTCATCTGAGAGGATTTCAGGATAACGACTAATAAAGTACTATCTGTCTTCTATACTCTTCAAACCAAATTCTGAAGGGAATTTTAATATTACATAGACGGTCTTCAAAGCCTAAATAATTTTTTATAGCATATCTATATATGTAGGTAAGGAATCGGAGATTATTCTGCTAAGAGTTTTTGCTAAGCCATAAGTAGGAGTATTAATAGAAGAAAGTACAGGTGTAAGTGGAGAATCTAGTTTATCTATTTTGGGCAGACCATCAATTTTAGCTTAATTTGAGTTACTTGTAATAAGGTAAGTTTTTATTTCAACTAAATGTACCTTGATTATGCGCATGTTCGTTACTCTTTCCAAAATTTGCCAAAAGGTCCATTGTTTTGGGCGGCATGCCTGATGATATTTCTGTGAAACGACCAAAAATATTGGGAAATTTGTAATGCTAAACATTTATTTAATAAATGTCTGGAATGCGTAAGATTTGATAGAATTTCAATGAGAATGTTGATATAAAAATATTACATTCCTCGACAGACAGAATTTGATAGAAATTTATGAAATTCTTAAGGTAGAATTTCATATAAGTTCTGGAGAGATAAGATTTGATACAGTTTCAAGAAGAAACTGTTAATGGAAAAGTATAATATTTCTGTACGAATAGCATTTGATTCAATTGATAAAAATCTTGTGTGGATAAGATTTGATAAAGTATTATCTAGAAACTTTCCATAGAAAAGTAAACGATTGATTGTGCTAATAGATTTCAATTTGATAAATTCGCTTGGTTAAACTAGACAGGATAGATTGCAGATTACGACGCAGAAATTGTTATTGGCGGCAGTTTTAATCAGTATTAAAAATTAGAGGTGTGTAATAGTATTATATTCACCAATAGAATTAAGGATCACCATCACGGCAAAGACCAGATTATAAACGACTCTCATATTTTGCAATTAACAGAAAAACTGATTAAATTGTTTAAATTAACAGAAGCTATTTTGCGAATTACCAAAGCGATTTTCGCGAAAAGGGCTTGAATGGAAATATGAGTCTCAAACAGAAATATTACCGAACATTTAATTCTTATCGCTTTATTCTTATCGCCTTTAATTCTATTCTTATCGCTCAAGTGATAAAATTTAAATAAATACTCCGAAGCTTTTGTTTTGGAGAAAACTTCTCTTTCTTGAGCAAAATTGCTATGCTGCCGGCTAAAAATTATAAATTTTTAAGGGCCTAGTTCTAAAATAGTTCATTTTTTGAGCCCAAGAGCTTACAATTACTGTTGATATTAAGAGCTTAAATTTTTATATTTCATTTTATTCTAATTTTGACAACTTTTTTTTTATTTTTGATCTCAAAAGATAATTAATTTTTTCCCTTGGATTTGTAAAAGTATCATAAAATTCACAGTGATTATTGCAGTAAATTTTCGAGGAGATACCCAAACATAAATAATAAAAAAATAGCTGTGGTCTTCATTGTTTATTCAAGTATAGTTGTTTACGTATTTATGTTTTTTCTTTCGCTTCAGGCAAAATTCCTTATTTGCATTGAATTTTTTATTCCAAAACCTCATTCTATACATTAAACAGTTTTTTACAATTTTATTCATCACGCTTTTGTTAAATATTATGAAATGTCTAACTAAAAATAATTATACGTATTTTTTTTATAAAAAAAAACTTTAAAAAAAAGTGATGAATAAAATTGTTTAGGACCTTTCAAACCATGGAATGTACTTCTATAAACTTAAATTAATGACAATTGCCTGTTTTCCTGAAATCCAGAAGAAAAATAAATATGAAAATAATTCAATTTAAGTGAACACTTACGACCATAACTAATTTTATTATTAACGCTTGAGTTCCTGTTCTAAAATTTGTTCCAATAATCAATGGGGATTATGCAGTTAGTTTTATAAATCATGTTAAAGATTAAGTAATTTTAAACTTGACACTGCACATGCAAAAATCATTAAGTCTCCTAAATAAAGACACCTTAGCTATTTTATGAGATGAAAACAAACCAAAGAATTTTCTTTATTTTATTCCAAAATAAATTTTCTTTTAGAAACTTCTATTTTGAAATAGTTTCATACTTTGAGGTTGAATTTGAAAAATGCTAAATATAAAATAGATACTTACTGTTTTTATTGCTTAGACAATTTTAAATTAATAGCGTTTAAAAATAAACAGTTTTGATATCCTGATATGAGACCATTTCTAGATGTTCTAAAGAAAATAAAATTTTATTCTACCAGCCGTCAAAACTGAATAACAAGTTATTTCTATTTCAGTCAGGTATTATAAAAAAATTAAAAATCAAACAATTTTGAACTCAGAGTCTTCATTCAACTTGAGAGTCTAAATTTAAACTTTGAACGCTGCACTTTTAATTATTCCATTTCTAACATTTTTAATTTGTTAGCAAAAGCATTGAATTTTGATGTATAAATAACAATCAAATAATTATTCATTTAAAACCACATAAAATTAAACTGCTTAAAATTATATAATTTGTAAGCTTTCATTTTATTCACGCAAAATGTTGAGCGCTTAAATGAGAAATTTCGGAATTAGATTTCATTATGCCTCTATTCTAACGATGTAATATTGAATAATTTAAATGAAAAAAAATTCAGCTTAAAGAGTGATAATTTTCTTAACTCGACTCTCCAAGTTCTTTTTCGAACTTAGAAATGACCGGGAATAGTTTCCTCGGTGAAAACGGCTTTAGCCTCTCTTTCGCGTCTCGTACTTGCTCTCATACTTATGGATAAACTAAAAATTTGCCACGTCAATGATCAGTCTCTCTTGGCCCATTTTCTTGAGTTCAAAAATGTTTTCAATTCTCGTGGTTATCATATAATTTCAGTCTCAGAGACTTGTCTGAGACCTGATACCCCCTCTAGTGCCGTTGCGATAGAGAATTATTTTTTCTTCGTCAGGACAGTGAGGTGAGAAGGGGAGGTGGGGTATGTCTTTACTTACATTCAAGTCTCTCAGGTCACCTGGTTGGCTGCAGTCCACAAGCAAGTTATCCGATAGTGGTTATTTATTTCTTCCAGTCTCAGCCGGAGAAGATCCATTGTTAGTAGGGGTGATATACAAACCCGCGCTTGTTCCTAATTACGATAACATCATTTTAATGGGAGATTTAAATACGAATCTAAGTACATCTAACAATCTAACGATTTACTTGAAGTCTGTTTTTTTTTGTGTGGTTTATCTATTCTTCCGCATGATTTCACTCACCACACTGACCGGACTAGCACGCTGATTGACCTTACAACAGTAGACGATTTAGACAATGTAACTGCTTATGCGCAGCACCCTATTCCCTGCCTATCCAATCATTACCTGATCAACATTGAATACCGATTATCCTGTAACCTTCCAACAAGGCCGACTGCGACACAAATGTGTGTTCATAATAATATTAAATTTCCGGAATATCAGATCTAAGGTAACCGGGCTTCTTTCTATCTTAACGGAGACCTTTGAAAAATTCACGCACCTTTTCGTCCTAAGCTCACGCAAAGAAGCAGCACAATGGCTAACAACAGAACTCAGAAATTTAATGAGGGCCCGTAACTCAAAACGTAGGATAGCTAACAGAACCAAAAATCCCCCTATTCCAAAAGAATTCCGTGAACTTCGTAACCTAGTACAAACAAAAATCATACATTCACATAACCAGTATAACTGCAACGCCATCAGAAATAGGAACGAAAAGGATAATGTTTGGCATTTACTGCGACATTTGCGTCTAATTGCGCCTAAGCGTGAAGACCTCGACGTGGACTTCATGCCTTCGGATTTCCAGCGAACGTTTTCACCACCTAATCAGCCTCCTTTAGTGGTTCCAACCCTAACCCAGCTTGAAGATCCTTTTGATGATAGTAACCCCTTCTTCTCAGACATCTTCCCTGTGTCCTTATGGGACACCATTTCTGAAGTCGATTCGAATGCTATTGGCCCAGATGGTATTTCTATTAAAATGATCAGACTTGCCCTGCCTGTTATTTTTCCGGTCTGTGGCAAATTTACAAATTTTCTCTACAGAGTGGGATTTTCCAGATGGATTCTATTTTGAACGCTTTGTCTAAGCCGCTTGAGCGGATTGTTCATCGCCAGCTGACAGGTTTTCTAGATACGAATAAATTAATGGACTCTTTGCAATCTGGTTTTAGAGCTAAGCACAGCACCTTAACAGCGTCGTTTAAACTCACCACGGATATTAAATTCGCAATGGATAGAAAATAAGTCACAGTGGTGTTACTATTTGATTTCTCTAAGGCATTTGACTCGGTAAACCCTTTTACTTCGACAATTGAAGTCTTTTAAATTATCTAACTCAGTTATTAAATGGTTGAAGTCTTAAACTAGCAATAAGTGGGCATGGATCTTGCTCCTACACTATTCAATATTTAAACTTCTGATCTAGGTGGCAAAATCCCACGCGATTGTCATTGGGACGTCTGCCTCCCCTTCTCTAGAAGTGCTACAATCATACCCACCTCTTAGGGTCGGCTACGTACCGATTTCCTTCCTTGATATGGTCAAAGATTTAGGATTTCTAACGAACCAAACCCTGTCTTGGAAGAAATACGTAATGACTGTATCGAGAAAGACATTTAGAATTCTACAGCAGCTAAATAAAAAGAAAGACTCCCTTCCTGCTTCAACCAGGACTCTATTTGTAAAAAGCTTAATTTTACCGTTTTTTTATTATGGTTGCATTGCATTCTATAACATCACGGGTAACTTAAAAAGAAAATTGGGACGAGTCCTAAATGCATGTATATGTTTTATTTATAATTTACCTGAAAGTGAAAACATCTCTTTATATCGTCAAAGAGCTGGGTTCTTCACAGTGGCTAAAAGAAGGCAATTTTTCATGGGTAACCTACTATACTCCTTATTCGCAGATGATACCCCTCAATACAAATTTGAATAATTCACCTTTGTTTATAGAAATCCTAGCCAGGCAAGGCTTCATGATAGAGGTTTACTCCTAAAAATTCCAGCTCATAGAACTTGCAAAATGCAGAGATCGTTCATGATAGCCCGCCTGTGGAATAAACTTCCGGCCTGCATCAGAGAGGCTCCCTCACAGTATCGCTTTAGGAAGAGTTTCTTTAAAATTGTATTAGATAATACGAACTCATTACTAGAAATTGCACATTCGTAGTGGCTTTTTTGAAAATTCTATACATTTATGGCCGGCTACTTTTGCTCCTTTTGCTATTTCACTGTAATGTAAATTTTCAAGTTTGTGCGCTTTAATACTTTCTTAGTTTTAAATTGACGCTTAAGCTTACGTAGATTTTGATAGATTTAGTACACTTTTGTGGAACTATTATTTTTATAATTTTCAAGCATTAAATTGTAACATCTCAGATTTTAAAATATCCAGGCGTCTGTGTAGTCTCAGATGATACCTCGCAATCGTGGCGCGTGACATATGCATCCGCTTGCATTGAAACAAGTGATAATTGAGTTATAAAATAATTATTAGTGCGAAATCACACGTGCATTAGATTTAGAAAATGGTTAAGTTTATATTTATTTTCATTACACATCACTGCCACTTGTACAAGTACAGAAACTTAACCTCCTCTAATTTCGTTTTTGAAGTCTTACTAAGCTTTTTTTCCTGCTTATTGTGTGTTTAAAAACTTTAAGGAGGATGCCAATTTTGGGCCGAATGTGTCCATCCTAGAGAAACGTATTACCCCATGTTTTTTGGTATGCTGATTCCAAATATGTTCTTAGCTTTGCTGTTAATTCAGCGGTTTCAGAGATGAAGAGAAAAAATTATTCGGGTCATAAGCATAGAACTCTCCTCAAAACTTTTATGATGGTAGCTCCTGATGGATATATCCTAGATGTTTTTGGTCCTTTCGAAGCTACAGTTAACGATGCAGCAATCATCAAAATAATCCTTAGAAGAAGTGAACCAGTGCAAAAAATGTTTGAAGCTGGTGACATTTTCTTTGATAAGACTTGATAAAGACAAAATAACGATGTATAACTTTTGGAAAATACCAAATTCAACAAGCAATTTCTTACTATGCGGGGAACATGTTCATGATTATGGTAGTTACCCTGGAAAAAATATCGGATAGGAATTCTTTCTGCATTAGCTGTATCCGAACCAATGCAAAAAAAGTTGTACATTTCGTTCGATCGAAATCGGTTAAAAATTAATCCGACTTAATCCGATTCCATCCGAACTTCTAATCCGAATCAATCCAAACTCGGATTGACCCAAACCGTTTTTCAATCCAAATAAATCCGAGTCCGGATATGAGTTGTTAACTACAGCATCGATCATTACTATATTACTTCTTAATGTAAATATTTGATGACAGCACTTCTTATTTATCGTGTAAGAAACGCATAATAATAGAGACTAAAGTTGCTTGATGCCCTGCTAATAAGCAAACTCAGTATTCACAATCTGTGCACTTTGCGATTTTGAAAACCAACATCTTAGAAACGGCTCAATTTTGGGGTTTACACCTATTGAATTTTTTGTTGGCCGGGCCAAGTATAACAACTTTAGACACATTTCAGATCTGGACGTTCTGGACCCAAGATACCATATGACATTGGCACCCTCCTTTCTTTCCAGTTCTACTTCCGTTATTATTATCTCAGATTATGAAGGTTTATAATCTAACATATTATCCTGTAATATCTATTTCTTAATATGTATATATATATATATATATATATATATATATTGTAGTTCTAATAATCTGGATCGCTGTCCCATAGTTAATAGTCCAAGATTATATCCGGTAACATATTTTTTATTACCGTGTGTAATCTATTTTTCTCAGTGCAGTCGTGTCTTATTAAAGTCTCTTTTAAAGTACTGATAAAAGTTGTTTGATGATGGATATTGTAAGCATGCCATAAAAATGCTGAAGTTTTTCTACTGAGATTGTCATCTAATTCACCCAGAAATAACCTATTTAAAATTATTTTAGTCACGTTCACATGAAAAATTTTACCCTTCGCTCCCGGACGATCTGCCTTTTGTGTGACACATTTAAAATATTTTACAGCAATTTTTCTTGCTGCTTAAATGATATTCACAGCTGTAAACCGACAAACTGAGCATATGCGGTACATACATTTCATGTTTTTAAAATCAAATGTAATTGTTTCAATAATAATTTTTTTTTTATGAATAAAAATACTCCTAGAGATATGGCCAAGACGCATCCAACGATAACTTTAGATTTTTTTTGCGACTTTTAGTTAGTTCCAGCTATATGTCCGAATATTGAAATCCATTTCCAAGGGATTTTTCAAGGGACAGTGGAGGGGGTAAAAAGAATGTTTAAATTGGAGTTTTTTCATTTTGACAATTTTATTTTTATTCTATTATATTCCAGTAACGACATCTGGTTGTCGTTTGAGGTGAATTGTCATTAAAAAATTGTTTAAACAATTAATAAAAATTATAAACAATGTAATTGTTTAAATAATAATTTTTTTTCATGAATAAAAATACTCCTAGAGATATGGCCAAGACGCATCCAACGATACCTTCAGATTTTTTTGCGACTTTTAGTTAGTTTCAGCTATATATCCGAATATTGCTACCACAAAATCCGTATTTGATATTTGACGTTTCACTCAGGTAACCTTTCTGATTTATGACAGCAATCAAAACAAATGTGATCGCCTAGAGGTCAAAATATAAAAAAGGCAAATTTGTTTTTAATTTTAATTTTTTGAATTTAAATACTTTTTTTTCAAACAATAATTAGGATAATAACTTAATGCACGCGATGACTTACGTATTTTCATCTTCGTCATGAGTTTGAAATATTATATTTTATATTTTTTAAACTATCCATAATATCTTTAGAAATTGTGAAGATATTCAAAAATTTTGATTGTGCCCCAAGTCCAAACTTAGTGCAAAAAATCTGACAAATTGTCAAAAATCAGTAAAAAAAATTTTTTTCAATGATTGCTTATCATATTTTAATAAATCTTAGTAATAATTATATGAAACTCTATCGATATTAATTTTACAAAATCATGTTCCATGTATAATCTTTATTTGAAAATATGCAACTTTCTTGCACCATGTTTGACACTAGAGTAGAATCTAGGGAAAAAAATTGAAGTATCCTGATAACTTACAAAAATACTATAGAGAATTAATTGGAAAATCAGCTCAAGAACTTAAAAAAATGTTAAGTATTTCCAGAGTTGTTCTAATTTAATGAAAACATCGAAATTTGATTTTTTTTGCAATATCTTTTTATAAAATTGACATTTTTTTTCAACTTGGATTTATTAACGCAAAATTTCTATACCTTTCGTACATTTAAATTTTTCGACTTAATATAGACATTTCGTACTTTTACATTGCGTGGAAAAGCTGTGAGCATGCAAAGCAGTCAATTTGTAGCTGGTGACAAATATCACACAGGTATATATTTGGGATTTGCTCCAACTATTATGTGTTATATCTTCTTGTACGGTTTTCTTTAATGACTGCAAGCTGTTGTTCCTATTTCACGGAGTCTGCCTGTACATTTGTATGCATTATGACTTGTATTTTAGGTTTAGGTTTGCCTACAATATCACGGTGACCGAAAAATGATACCTTCCGTGGAAACGCCGATGTATGACATGTTAATACCAGTGTTTGACACGTTACTGTTTGAAAGTAACGCGTTACCGATACCGTTACTTGAAAAAAAAAATAACGCGTTACCTTTACGTTACTTTTTTTAATCAAATTTTTAATAAATCAGTTTATACAGTTTCATAAATCATACATCTATACACTAGACTTTCCATACAAAATTCTATTTTTTTCAATAATACCAATTTTTCGAAAAGATCATCGCTTATACGATGTCTTTTATCCAAACGAATCAGTCCAGCTGTACTGAATAATCGCTCAACGGATGCACTGCTCGGTAATCCTGTATTAGAACGAATGAATAATTCCTTTAAATAAGGATATGCGTGTAAGAAAGACAGATTTTCTGTTTTAAGTTTTAAAAATTCCTCTAACTCTTCAACTTCCGTTTTTCGAGAATGATTTTTCTTGAATCGAAAAAACTTCCCTCCAACAATTTTATCTTCATCGATAATTCCTTTTTCTACAAGAGGCTTATTGATCCCAGTGTCATTTTTAAAAAGTGCTTTGATCGATTTTTTTGCTGCTCCTACTTTTTCTTCAGGCAACCAGTCGAACTTGAAAAAGGGATGCAAACAAGCTGCAATCACGTAATCAATATTCTCGTAGTAAACATCATATCTGTATAAATAAAATCAATGATTAGTTTATGCACAACTCATAAGTAAATAAATACTGTATTATTAAAAACAAACCTTTTTTTTATCCTTCTTGAATACTTTTAATTATTGGCAAACAATAGACTACTTCCTTGGAGATAACTTCTAAGCTCTCTTCAATAGTGGAAATCACCGGTAATAGATAACCCATAAACATGCCTTTTTCGGCTTGTAAAATGTCAATAGCTGTGGCTAAGGGAGTCATTACCTAAAATATATTATTTTGAAGTATGTATAGATTAGTAATTAGCTTGTCTAAATAAAGAGCAATCTTTTAAAGTCCAGATAAACGTAGTACCAGAAAATCTTGGTACATCAGCAAAGTCACAACATGCCTCTAGCTTTTCAATCCCCTTGTCCTGTTTTGAAATTTCCGAAATTTGATATAATGAATCAAATTCAGAATTCCACCTAGATTCAGTTAATTAACTTATATGAATTCAAAATTTATTCAAAACTATACTTCAGAAATCATGCATGCAACGAGCTCGTTCTTCTGTATATATCCATGGTTGATATTTCATAAGATTTTTGTTTAAACTTACCTAGTATCGCATAGTGTTTTCAGATAAACACCTAATATTTTGTATATATTGTCCGCTGCTAGAGTCGATTTGTTTTGTTTGTTCCAAATTTTCTGACATTTAGCGAGTGTAGTTCTATACATTTTTTTGTACTCTTTATTGTCCAAAGCTGATTCAGTGTCCTTTTGAACTACTCTGTTGAGAGTGTGACTATCGCACCGATGATAAGGTGGTAAATTGCAAAAATATCAGAAGCTAACATGAAATATATTTAAATAGATTGATAATTAGACTGCTGAGTAGAAACTTCTCGTGCGCTAGATGCACGGATAATAATTACTATTAATTATTGATTTGTTCATCATTAAAATTCCTAGGATTTCGAATGGAAATTATAAAGTTTTGAATGTATAGTTATAATCCTGACCAATTTTTTACTTCTGTACCTCAAAATATAGTTTATATTTTTCGTTCAATATGCAGTCCAGTTTAAAAATACATACTGATGCTTCAGCTTGATTTATAAAATTTGGTAAAAATGGCCTATTGATTATCACGAA
>CAKNWU010326094.1:0-12667 GCA_932072015.1 Andricus quercustozae
AGACTCCTCTTCGTATCCGGTCCAGAACTCCCCTTGCCAGGTCACCTTCTCAGGTCGAGCCTCCTCTTCGTACCAGTTCCAGATCTCCTCCTGCCAGGCCACCTCCTCCTGCCGAGCCTATTCTTCGTCTCAGGTCCAGGTCTCCTCCAGCCGAACATCTTCCTTCTCTCGGACTTGAACATATTCGGCTTATTCCTCACAACAATCCGCGCCAGCAATTCAAAATTCGAAAATACACTTTTCCTGCCAATAAACAACTTCGATTGCGCGGAGCAGCACGTGCTAAATTTATACCCATCCCAACCGAAGCACAAAACGTTTTAACAACATCGACTGGCGACGTCCTTGCAATATTAAAGAGGAATACACATCTTCGTGGACTATATGCATCAAACAGTCCCTTTGAAACAAGGGTCAAAATAAACATGTACAGTGGCGTTGTTGCAGATATGAACGCAGAAGAAATCAAGGATACTCCCTTAGGCATCCGGAAGAAAATATCGAAGATTTTTAGAACAGTCAATGTAAAAGACATTCCTCCAAATCATTAATTTCATTTTAAAAAATTTGCCCTCTGGGTACATTCTCATCGCGCGCGGCTCGCGTTGGTTCTCGCGCTTTGTCGAAAAAGCCCCTCTTTTCTCCCTAGGCGCATAATGTACTATTTGACTGTCTTGTTATTGAAAATTTTATTGCAACTTGTGTCGTTTTTCCAAAAATTTAATTTTTTTATTTTCAATCTTACATTTTACGATTAACAGAAAATCTACTCCTCCTATCTAATAATTATTAATAAAAAAATTGTAGAATTTTTTTTGGATGCATACTTTTTGTTGTTTTATTCTTTTTTGTATCTTGAATAGTCGGAACGCAAAGTGGAATTTTTCATTATTTTTATAATGATCCAAATTACGATTTTCCATTTTTTAACTCTGATAATTTTCTTTTTATCGAAAAAAGCCGCAAAGATAAATTGTTCGAGTCTTCGAATAATATGGACAGCCGAATATAGAATTCTTAAAGGTTGAAGAAAATAGCCTCAAAAGGTTTAAAAATTCTCTAACTTTTTAAATTTTCACCTAAAATAGCTGGTTGACGAACTCGATTTTTCTTTTTGGTTCCTAAACACGTATGCCAAAGCACAATCCAATCAGATTGGTCTTTCAAAATTCATCCTGTATACAGACGACGCCAACAACGACGACAGACAGACACAATCCTAAAATCAGCTTTTTCGGATTCAGGGTGTCTCGAAACGTGGAGATTCAGAAAAATCCCCGATAGTCAGTTTTCACATAAAAACAATACCTTCTCATCATGATTGGAATGATAAAATGAAAAACTTAAATATAATATTGTATGTGACGTGTATTTATTGTAATTTACAAGATAATAATTTCAGAAATTTAATAGTCTTATAAATTTTATTTAATTAATTTTGAATGTGTTATCAAAAATTTAATTATCCCAATCCGGAAACTGCACGGTTTTCTAAGAAGAAATTGGTACGTTTTTTCATCAATTGGAGTAATTTAACCCCTGGTGACCCTTGAACGTCTCATTTACGATGACTATATCATCGAGATATGCGTAGACGCTAGGTTCCATTTCCGCATCTATAAAGGTGTCTACTAGTCGCTGAAATGTCGCGGGGGCTCCTGGCAGTGTAAAGGGCATCGTTCTGAACTGAAAAAGCCCCATCCCCGGGACGGTAAAAGTCGTGTACTTCCTGCTATCTTCGACCATCGGGATTTGGTGGTGACCCCACTTTAAATGTAAGGTCGTTATGTACTTCGCTGCTCGATGTTGTTCAAGGATCATGTCCATTTTTGGCAAAGGGTACGCGTCCATTTTTAGCCACCTTGTTGAGCCTAAGGTAGTCCACCCAGAAGCGATATGTTACCTTCGATTTTCGGGCCAATATTACGGGATTACACCACCCACTTTTTGACGGCTCTACTATTCCCTCCGACAACATTAGAGTTATCTCATCTTCCATATCCTTCAAGACCTTCGGGGACACATGTTTTAACAGCTTACAGTTATTACAGCTATAACAGCTTGATTCAGTGCCGTGTGCAGTGTTATACTGTTCGGGATGCATCGCCATCGATTAAAGCGAGGACCTTAGGGGTATTACCAATTCTGGCAGTCGTAAAGACTCGCAGGGTAAGCCCTTTGTCCTCCTTTGGAGGTTCCTTGACTTCCAATCGTAGCGGTAACGAAGGGCCTTCATCTGACGATACTGCTAATTTCGACGGGGTATCTATTGGAGCGGGTCTCACCCCCGGAGCTATCCCCTATACTGTTGGTTCCGTAGACTCAAGCCTGTTCTGTTCTGGTTTTTGCCTATCGTCCTGTAGGGGTAATCCAGACTAGAGCGAGAATGGTTGACCGACGAAAATAATTACGCCTTCAGTCATCCCCCTGTTTTCCGGAGGTGGATGACCCTAGACATGTTTTCGGAGAGGGTGCCGACATTCCCTCCTTAAGTGTGAGGGGCATCTGTCATTATTCTTTGTGGTTACTTTGGACTTGATCTTGATCGCCGATTCGTCTTTGCCCGAGTTCGCAGCTGATCCACGCTCTTCATCTCCTATTTCTACGATAAGCACTTTGATCAACTGCGCTAACTCTGACGTGATCTGTGTGGTATATCTATCAACTAATGTCGGGACGATAGTGGCCACAGAACTGTTTTTTGTTTTGGGATGTGTCCCCTTACCTTTGTGCGCATACTCCGGAATAAGGGACTTTTCTGGGGAAGTTGGTGCTAGATTTTCACCCAGCGTTTATACCGCGTGTTCGTATTCCGTTACTAAGAACACCAGACCGTTATAGTCTGTAAATTCGTAACGTCTGATGGCCCTACTAAAGTCGGATAGGAGATTCGCGTATAATTGATTCATTTGGATCTTGAGATCCATAGACATTGTCGACAGCTGATGAAGCCCATACATGCAGGTGAGGTAATCTGCCATCGGTTGCTCTGGACCTTGCCTGCGTGGTAGAAGGCGTTCCCAATGCGAACTTGGAAATGTCGTTTGCAGTGGTCCCACGTGTTCCACCTCAGTCTGTTCTGGCGGAACCAGTGCCACGCAATAACCATTAACAAAAAGGGCATTGCGACTAACAATTATTCGTCCGTGAGGAAAGAGGCGGCTCTATCCTCCTCGACCCTCAACCTGAAATTTTCCGCACTTGAGCCCTTTTTTGCGCTAAAACTGGCCTTCGCGTGGAGCCTCGCTCCCATCCCTGAGCATAACCGTGACTCGAAGTGGCTTCGGGGTAAATTTTTTGCGGCACGAGACTATGTGCTTCTGCTTGACCCCACGAATCCCGGTACAGCCCGTCTCGACTTTGCGCTTTCGTCGGAACATAGCGGTTAGTTGTGCCCTGCGCAGGATCAGAATGCTCGTTCTGATATCGGGTAGTGATGGATAGTCCGATCCCTTAGGAACCCTTCATGTTCCCCTGGAATAAGCTCGCGGTGATCAATTGGAGCAAATTCACGCAAGTGTGGCTCCAGATGTTTCCCTGTGTAGCGATAACGTTCTGGTTCAGTGGGTTTTTTTTATGATCGCTTAGGTATAGACCGGCTGCGTTACGGTCACTAATGGGGCACGGGTTAATGAGCTTACTGTTGGTTGGCAGTACGTCGCCTGACCAATCGGCCAGGACGCCCAGCCCTCTGGATCTCTTGCCGGCCATCCCTGGTAAAGTTCGGGGTTGGAGATAAGCAGTCCTCTCTCCCAGTATCCCTGGGCACAACCCTTCGAGGCCTTGTATTAACATTCACGAACCGCATGTTGGTACTGCTTGACAGACTTGCCATTTGGTCTTTCCAGCGCCCCCTAGCCTTTTCAAGAATATGAAACTGGATAGCCAGTTAGCTGATGGAAAAGGAAATGAGAGCAGTGGTTTCCCTCAACGATTACCTTTTTGCGAACCAGGATGTACATCTCCTGAGATTTCTGCTCGAGGAGACAGTAAGGTTCCTCACGCTCCTAGGATGGAAATTAAATTTTTAAAAGTCAGTCGAAATGATAAGGCTATGTTTGCAGAAAGTTATGGTTCGGAAAAGATAGAGCTGGCATCAGGCGAAATCACTTCTCGGAAGGCTGGAGTTTGCTTCCTTTGTAATTGCTCTAGCGAAATTGTTTTGCAGAAGAATGCAACGAGCTGCTCATTTGTTCCGGAAATTTTTTCGTATCAACTCTTGACGATTTCAGATCAGATAAAACCAGAGTTGCAATGATGGATGAAGAAATTGGACAAAAGATCGAAAATATTTCGAAAATCCCAACGTAGTTTGGGGACCCCAGTTTTGGACATAAGCTGATGAAGGTTCAATGGAGTTTGGATCAGAAAAATTGGCATATAAAAAAAAGTAAATGTGGGCAGTGTACGTAACGATCGTCAAAAATGCTCGTATTCTGCAGGGAAAAGCCATATCTCTTCAATCAGACAACGAATAGTTGATAGCTTATATTCGGAGGCACGAAGTCACAAACTCTGTTACAGTTGACAGAGAAAATATTAACTTCGACTTCAAAACTATACATTCAACTGGAAGCTTACTTTATACCAGGAGTTACAATGTTGGAGCAGACCGATTATCCAGACTGAATTCCTTGACGCATTGGCATTTCTCGAGGACAGTCTCTTTTGATATGAATTTAATGTTCTTGCTTGAACATTCATTATTTTGGTTAAAAATTCTTTTTTTTTTATGTGATAAAAATTAATTTTTGTAAGGCTGTGTCTGGTCGTCCCGAAAAATTCGTGGAGTTAGAAAAGAGGCTGGACTAGTCCCGAATTTCAGGACGAGACACTTCGTTTTTTTTAATGAAAATTTTCTTATTCCATTTTTTGATATATATTTATCTTTTCAAGTTGCAAAATTAAGAATTTGGTTGAGAATTCATATATTATGTTCGAAATGTGTCTTTTTTGGTGAAAATTTACCTCTCTCAGTCGAAAATTGAACTATTAGGTTGAAAATACATGTATTTTATCAAATATTCGTCTCTTTTAGTAGAAATTTAATGTTCTTGTTTAAACATTTATCTGGTAGTTTGGTTGAGAATTCACATATTATTTTGTAAATATTTTCTTTTTGCATATATTATCAGTTGAAAATTATTCTTTCCCTTCCACACTTACGTGCTTCTAATCTTTTAATACTATAAAAAGTTTAATGTATTAGCTGCGAGCACTTGTAGGTTATTATTATGAAATTTACCTTGAGAAAATCATCGTAAGCCCAGTTTGACTATATGCAAATTTCGTAATCAAATGTAAATATCTCAGAAAGGCAAACTTCTCGTTTAAAGCCTATGAGATAACAAGTATAGGATATAATATAAATGAACGAAGCACCAGAATATTCCTTAGTTACTTTGTTATTCGAATTCTTGATTACTACATCAAAGCGTTCTTCATTTAATTAGAAAAATGAGGATTATTCATACCCTTGTCTTATCTGTGGCGGTGATCCTAAATTCTATTGGTAAATATAAAAATATAATTTGTGCAATGTAATCTGCAGTCTATGCCAATTGTTATTATATTTTCTGCTAAACTTTTGTTTGCTCGAATTTCCAAATCGAATGGATGTGTAAGTTGGAAATTAGATCTAAACTTCAGGATGTCCTTTGTTCAGAGGGTCGAAAAAGTTTACTAGTTCCATATTTCTCACAAAAAATTAGTCAAACTATGTGCTGCGCGCATGAAAAAAAAGGTTCTGTAGCCTATTGAGACGTGAATTAGGTCATTCAAATCTCCTTCTCCCACACTTTCCCTCCCCAAAACGCCTGTTTTCGCCCTTTAACGAACACATTCTTATCACGCATCTCGTGCTTCGCACTCGATTTTTTCAAAAATGTGAACTTTTCTACATTATGTTCAACCCTATTATATCTGATGTACATTATATTTACTTCTGTACCTCGATCTGGTACAGCTTATTCAGATATTGGTCAGGAGAAAATATTAAATATTTTCTCCTTACTTTGCACTAATTTTTATTCTCAGCTGCTCTAAAAATGCACCCAGTGTGAGCGCGTAAATCAAAGACTGTGATTCAAACGTCCTCATAAACTATAATCATACTGAGAAATTAAACCTTAAAAAGTTTATCAAAGGCTGGCTCGATTCGACAAATCCTTCAAAATTTAGCGTGGCTACAACATGCAGGTAAACATAGATACAGACAGACACAAAGAAAATATTTTGATTTTCGGAATCTGTGAGTGCCGAAACGTAAAGATCTGTTCACAACCAGAGATCAAGGACGATTACATTGCACTCTCATGTATGAGAATGCAAAAATGAATTTTTAATGAGAACAGATTACACTTGTTCAATTAACATAAATGATATTTTATATGTATGTTCGTTTCCTAAGTTTATAAAATTTCAGTAAGATTTGGGGAGGGAAGGGGGGAGTTTAGAAAAAATTCCAGGGTACCTTACATAAGGGGAAAGGGTGGAAAATTTCACAAAAACTTACGTAATTTGTAGATATATAGATCCCTTATTTGTTTAGTCATTTATTATTATTATTTCCTTAATTTGTGGATATTACATTTAATATTAATGCTAATATTACTAGATAGGACTGATATCGACAGATAAATTACAAGTAATACTGTTATAATAACAATATTAACAAGTATTACTAATGCAATTTAAACTAATAACAATGGTTTTTTTTAATTCAAGCGTTTTGGTGCGCTCACTAGATGCCTCAGATTTTGGTGCAAATAATACTTTTGAATGAGAGTTATTTTGAAGAAAATCTTCGCTCCGTTCAATTCAGCCAAGAAAAGAATAAATGTCTTTTTAAATTTTTAGTTTTTCAAATTCTAGAATGACTTACTTTTATGTAAGAAATGGGACAAACTCTCCACTATTTGGATCGCTGATTTTTTATCATACGAATACGTTTCATTTGCAGAGATATACTATAGAGAAATATGTAATCTTCTGCTTCTTCTTATTGCAGAGTTGAGTTCACAATTCGACTGTTTACCTAATGGAGCCCCTATTCCTGGTGTTCTTCATTCTGGCACGCATTTTTCTCTGGAAAGATTCTTTCTTCCGGCTGAACCTTTTCTTCGTGCCAGGTCCAGATCTCCTCTTGCCCGGCTACCTTCTCAAGCCGAGCCTGCTCTTCGTGCCAGGTCCAGGTCTCCTCCCGCCACCCTGCCTCCTCCTGCCGAGCCTATTCTTCGTGTCAGGTCCAGGTCTCCTCCTGCCAGGCATGATTCTGCTCTTGGAGTTGGGCATATGCGGCTCATTCCTCACTACAATCAGCACCGGCAATACGAATTTCGAAAATACACTTTTCCTGCCGATAAAGAAATTCAACTGCGCGATGCTAGGCGTAATAAATTTAAGCCCATGCCAACCAACGAACAAGAGGTTTTAACAACGTCCACTGGCGACGTCGTTGCGATATTGGTGAGTAAGACGCATCTTCGTGGAATATATACAACAAAAAGTCTCTCTCAAGAACGGGTCAAAATAAACATGGACAGCGGCGTGGTTCAAGCTTTGACACGAGAAGAATTCGAAGATACTCCCTTAGGCACCCGTCACGTAATATCAAGGCTTTTTAGAAAAGTGAATGTACAAGAAATTTCTCCACATCATTGTTTCAATTTAAAAAAATCTAAAACTCAAATATAGAATTGTTTGTTTGCACAGTGTTTCAAGACCTGCTAATTCTACTACTGTTTGGCAACCTATTCAAATCCTTGTGGAGATACTTTTTCTAGATTTTCCTCTAGAATCTTGATTTGGAAATTTCTTTTTTTTTGTCGCGCAAATGATCCCCTATTTTTTCCAGACTTAAAAAATATGTACATTTAGAGGTGGCTATGGAGGTTTTTATGGCGTATGATTGAAAGAATATTTTTCTCAAAAAGTTACAAAACCTATAAATTCTTGTTTCAGAAAAATCTGTGATACCTTATTTTTTTATATTTACTAGCATTAACAATCGCACGCTACGCACGATTTTAGTTTTTCGATTTGAGGCGAAAAATAGTTGCTAATATTAAAGAAAAATTTCGAATAATGATTTATTTTTTAAGTTTGTTTGTTTATTTGTCTTTAAGCTCATATAAATATAATATACCTAATATTGTTAAGAAGATTTAAAAAGATTTTTGAAGAGTTCAGATACATCAAATCAAAGTTTCACCAAAAAAGTTAATTTTCAAACAAATAGTTGAATTTTTAACTAAAAAGATGAAATCTCAACGAATCATGTAAATGTTGATATGTCAACCAAAAACCTTTAAATGTTAAATCAAAAACAGTAAAGTTCATTTGACAAAAAATAATTATCAACAAAATAGTTGCATTTTTATCCAAAGAAGATTTGTTAGTCAATAAAGAAACAAAATTCAACTCAATTATAATTTGAGAGGAAAAATAATTGTTAATACAAGAATTTCTGATCATAAAATCGCAACTTTAAAGGTGTTAACACATACCTTACATTTTTCTTTTCTTAACGAGCAGAATTTGAGGGTTATATTGTACCCTTATAAAAAATGTCATGTATTGTACAAAAAAAAAAAATGATTAAAATTTTAGAAATGAAAAGGAGGGTGCCAATTCCATATGGGTTTCTGGGCCCACAACGTCCAGATCTGAAAAGTGTGTAAAGTTGTTGTACTTGGTCCGGTAAACAAAAAAGTCAATGGACATAACCCCCAAAATTGAGCCGTTTCTAAAATAATGGTTTTCAAAGTCGCAAAGTTCATACATTGTGAATACTGAGCTAAGCTTATTAGCAGGGCATCAATCAGCTTTAATTTCTATTATTATGCGTTTGTTACGCTATAAATAAGCAATACTGTCATTGAATATTTACACTTACTAAGAAGTGATATAGTAATTTGTCGCCCGCCAACGTACTGACAAATTTTAAGAGATAATTAAAATTTTCTTTCACGCGACGTTTTGTCTGATTTTTTGTTTAAAAAAGCCTTATCATACATCAAGAATAATTAACGCACAAACGCATCTCCTAATTAAATAATACTAAATATGTTTTCCTCTTATATTCTTATAATAATAAAATAAACAGGTCCGATTTGAATGCGTTGTAGAGAACACGCGATTTTCACATCAAACTTCGCTCGTGCCACGATTTCGGACAATTGAGAGCGTGGTACCGGTACCAGGTTCTGATTATCTTCGCTTACGCCAGGCTGGTAGCCAACCAACATCTATTCCCACTTTAGCGCACCCCGCTGACACGAATGCCGCGTGGGTTTGATTCCGCGCGTCACAGTAGCGACCAACCGCAAGCCATCCCCCACCACGTCCTATACGAATGGCGCGCGCTGCCCAGCGGGTCGCGCATAAATATTGGTGATCCCGCACCACAAGATCATTCGCCAACCGGCAGCCTTAGACGACGCTTCGACGGTCATCGGAAAATTCAGCAAGCAGACAACATTCACCGACTGGAGAATAGTCGCCAACATATCTACGTTGGATACCGACCTACGTGGGATGTGCGATGTCCATGTTGTAGAGTCAGCCAAGGTTGCTCGAGCCTCTAAAGGGCTAGGTGGTCGCTTCGGCTGTGCAGCAATCCGGACTCCCTCCCAGCATTACAGATTACGGCTACGATTTCTTTTGATTAATCAAATAAAGGTTTCAATATTTTTAAAGCTGACCCTCTTCCCCTCCCCTGGGTATAATGTTGTAGGTCATCAAACATGTACTATTAACGTAGATTTAGGAATATTTTCTGGGCAATTTCGCAATAACCACACTCACAGGAGACCTTCAGAGTTGCCACCTAGCGGGGACCTAGACCTGATCAACGGACACCACACTCACCGGAGACCTCCGGAAAAAGAAAGTAAAAAATTAGCCAAAGTAGGCACAGCGCGTCTAATAAATGGGGTTTATAGCTTATTAAAACGTATAGGAAAATTCTTAGAATTTTGCGTATAACCATACAAAATTAGGCTGGCGAGGTATCAGTATTAAATTAGTCATTTGGAATGTTTCATTTCTTTGAATTCCTTTTTATTCATAATGTATTCTTTTTCGTTCTTTTTATTGCTTGGGATGATTTTAAATACCTTAAATTTTTTTGGATTCATTTAACTTCCTTGAAATATTCTGAATTCCTCTGAATTTCGTGATATATCTGAATTAATCTAAATTCTCAGCATCACATGAATTTCCTGAATTCGTTTAAATTTCCTAAATTCCTTGCAATATTATGAAATTCTTCGAATTCCCCTGATTTACAGAATTCGGAGATTTTCCTGAATTCCACAGACATCAAAATAATACAAAGAATTTGGAAGAATTGAAGGATTTCAGACAATTTGAGAACATTTGAAGAATTCAGGGGAATCTAGATAAAAAGAAAGAATTTAAGGAGTTACATAAATGAATTCATAATAATTTAGGAATTTGTCTAATTTAAGGAATTTCTTGAATTCGTTAAAGATTCTGAATTCAGGAAATTCGGAATATTGACGGAATTTAGGAAATTTGAAGATATTAGATATTTTAAGGGATTTTGAAAAGCATTTAAGTAATTCAAGGAATTCATGCATTTCAAAGAATTTCAGGAATTTAGAACATTCATAGAATTCAGGAAATACAGAATATTCAAGGAAATCAAAATATTTAAGGAATTCAGAATAGTCAAGAAATTCAAGGAATTCAATATATTTCAGGAACTCAGGAAATTCAAAGAATTCAAAGAATTTCAGAAACTTACTAATTAAAATAATTAAGAAAATTTAGAATATTCAAGGATTTCAGAGATTTTGAAGAATTCAGGGAAATAAGAAATTAAAAAATTGTAATTGTATGAAAATTCTTCTTTATTCCCGAAGTTATAAAAAATAAAACTTAATTTATTGTAAGAAACAATTAAAGATTCACGTAAAATTTCAAATATATTTATTTCGTAAGTATCAGTTTCCAGTTTTACTGTATGGAATTTTTGTAAGCTTAGCGCCCAGTTTCGCAATTTGCGTTATCAACAGTAACACGTTCATCATGAACTTAGCCCATCCTCCGACTTTAAAGCAAATATTGTTTTTTAGATAATGATAATATTGATAATTAGATTTGGAAGAGGGATTGATGATGTACTAAAGTTATCTCTAATTAAAAAGTCACTTCCCCTTACTTCGCCGCCTACACTCCCCTTACGCCCGCAGCCCAACATTTCTCCAATTTTTCTCTACTTCCCCAACCCTCACGTCTTCTACTTTCCATTCCTTACTTACTATCACTCTTATAATACTTCTACCCTCCCATACTTCCCCCAACTTTTCTACTGCCCCCGCCCTTCCCTAGCTCTTCATTATTCCCGTTCCCGAACTCCCCCTACTTCTTTTTCCTCCCTTCACTTCCCCTACGATTCCTACCCTCACTTCCCCATTTCACTTCCCCTCCCTTCCTCTACTAATTACAAACATACGTCCCAACTACCCTTCCCTTCCCCTACGCTCGCTTCCAGTCACTTCTCCAGTGGTGGGGTGACTCGCGTTTTGGAGAAAATGCTGTTTTTCTAAGTTCAAATTCAACTATTTGGCTGAGAATTCATCTATTATGTTAAAAATGTGTCTTTCTTGGTGTTTATCTCTCTTAGTCGAAAACTGAAGTATTAGGTTGAAAATACATGTATTTTATAAAATATTCGTCTCTTTTGTTGAAAAATTAATGCTCTTGCTAAAGCATTCATCTGGTCATTTGGTTGAGAATTCATATATTATTTTAAAAAACTGTTTTTTTTGCATATGTTATCAGTTAGACATAATTATTTTTCTTTCACACTTATGTGATTTTAAACTTTAAATACTGTAAAAAGCGGAATGTATTAGATGTGAACACTTATAGATTATTATTATCAATTTTACCTTGATAAAATCATCGTCGGCCCAGTTTTATTTGATGGAAATTTTGTAATGAAATGTAAATATCTCAGAAAGACAAACTTGATGTTTTCAGTCTGCGAGCTAACAACTAGAGGATATTAAATAAACCAATAAAGCATTAGAATATTCAGTAGTTACATTGTTATTCGAATTCTTCATCAATATAATTATCCGCTTTCGCTTTACTTAGAAAAGATGAGGGTTGTTCATATTTTCGTCTTGTCCTTGGCGGCGATACTCAATTCTATTGGTGAATATAATATTATAATATATTTATAATTTAAGTCTATTTTTTTAACCTATCCGTAAATAAGAATTTGTGCGATGTAATGTGCAGTCTATCCCAATAGCTATTTTCTTTCAAACTTTTTTTGAGTTTGTCAGAAATGAGTAAGAATGCAATCTAAATTTATTCCCCGAGCATCCAGAATGTGTGTGTGTTCGAAAGGGGATTTTGAAAAGTGACACTATTGATACGCAATTTGCCTGAATTTCAAAACCGGAAAGTACACTACAGGTCCTGTGTATACGTGGAAGCATAGGATTTGAAATTATACATGACAGTTCCGTGCGACATTTTATTAGCTTTTATTTTAAAAAAACGTTAAAATCGGATAATAATTGTCTTTTGAAAATTAATTTGTCCACGGACGTTTTTTTTTACTTATTTTGGGTTTTTGGATGCGCACTATAATTGTATGACATCTATGGCTGCGCAATATAGTTAT
>CAKNWU010326097.1:0-11175 GCA_932072015.1 Andricus quercustozae
ATTACTTCGATTGGCTACCAGCCGAGTATGAGCGTGCCAACCCGGGCCTGGTAACGTGACCAACTTGTGATTGGTCGATTTCGTGTCACGTCGCCCTTGTACTTGATCGGTTTCTTTATTAAATTCGTGAAAAATGTACAGTAATAGACTTACTGCTAATACGTGAGTTAAAACGAGTTAGTTGTGGATCGGCGAGGGCACAAGAAGGAAAGTCTTTGTTCTTATTCTTAATTTTTTTTTCAAATTGCTGCATGCTTGCTGGTGTCAAGCCTTTGAGGATTTTATAAAAATTATTGTAGCGATTCGCCTGAGTTGACGGTACTTGAAAACATTTTTCATTTTGTAATAAAACTTTGGAGTGTAATTTATTTTTTGAATATCATTTATTTTATACGCAGACAAGTAATTAACAAATTAAACATTTTTTAAAGTGTACTTACTATTGTTTAATAAATCTCCTCAAACCTGGTGTAATTTGCTCTTTTTATATTCTTGTTCTTCTATATATTTGTAATAAATAATAAGGATGAATAATTTTGTAAAGTTGCCTACATTTTTACAATTTTTATTCCACAATATTGGATGCGCGATTTTTTATTTCTAAATTCTGACGTCAGATTTGGATTCAGCGACCTTACAGACTTTTAAATAATCAACTTCGTTAAGCTATCATCATGTTTCTGATTTGTGTCTCTCCATATCGGATTTTTCATTTTTAACCGGATTTTTCTCGGAAGAGAAATTTGGCACTCTAATTTTCTTGAAAGATTTGAATTCAGCGTTGAAAAATCTGTAAAATATGGTATCTCGCTCTAGCAGAAACTTTTTTACATTCTCATCCTAATAAGAAGGTATTCGTTTTATGTAAAATTTGACCTAGTCGGTTTTCATCAAATCTCCACGTTTTGAGGCCCCCTGAGTCAGAAAAAATGATTTTCACAAAGGTGTCTGTCTATCTGTCTGAAGTCTGTAGTCTGTAGTAGTGTTAGTAAACTTTTTTAGCGCCTAAAAAGAAAGAACGAATTCGTGAACCAGCTATTTTGGATAAAAATTCAAAAAGTTAGAGCATTTTGAAAATTTTTGGGACCATTGTTTTCAGATTTAAAAATTCTATGCACGGCTGTTCATATTACCCGGAAACTTGAACAATTTATCCTAGTGACATTTTCCGATAAAAAGAAAATGATCAGAGTTATAGCATTTTCAAACTCCCAAAAACAAACGAAAATGAACATTTTAAGCGAAACAACGCACGATATAAAAAAAAGTCAGGAAAAGAAAGACTTTGCTTTTTGAAAGCCCTACAAGATTATCATAACAACTTTTTGCATTTTTTCGAAAAATTAAAAATTAAAATTTTGATCACACAAAAAATAATGAAAAATTAAAAATAAACAAACTAAGTTTTTGAAAAAAAAACACTAGGTACAATAAAATGATTAATAACAAAATTGGTTTTAAATTGAACCTTAACATTTGCTTTTAACCTTTTTTCTGATCAAACACATGATGAGAATGTGTTCCTTAAAGCCGAAGGAGCTTTAACAAAAGAGAATTCACAATCACGAAATTTCAGTTGTCGATGGCTCGATTTTTAATTTTTAAAGTCCTATGCAGAAATGTTGGGGAAGTACAATGTGTATTCGTGTATTTTATTTAAAATTCTTCTTTTTGGTAGGAGGTTAATATTGTTGGCTAAAAATGATTTTTTTTTTTGTTATAAATGCAACTGTTTGGTCATTAATCCCTTTTTAATAGGACGTTTAGTTTGTTTTATTCGTGAAAAACAACATTAAAAATAAAAAAATTAAATTTTTGGACAAACGACACAAGCTATGAAAAAAATGAATAGACAGAATTTGCTCATCCAAAAAACAGCTACAAATTTTTCATCTATCGATAATTCAAAAAAATGTTACTCCAAAATTCAACATGGCGTAACTTCCGTAATTTTGAAAAATTTTGAAAATCCTTGAGATACTGATACTGATATTTCTGACGTGTACTGCCCCATCAGTAATTTTTTGATAGGACGCCTTGTTTTTGTTTTAATCGTAAAAATAGGCAAAAGTTGTTCACTTAAAGAGCATCTACAAATTCGTTATTTATAATTTTTAGAAAAGGTGAGTAAACTTTTTTTCAATCGTAAACGGTAAGAATAAAAAAATTAAATTTTTGGTAAAAAAATACAAGAGACGAAAAGAAATTAGAAGGCAAAAGTTGTTCCACTAAGAAAGATCAACAAATTTGTTATAAACTCTTGTTATAAAAATACATCAAAAAATAAAAATTTACTTTTTGGAAAAACGACACAAGCTACAATAACTTTTTATTTAACAACATTTGTGGCCTAAATTATATCTACAAATTTGCTCAGAACCTCTTTACACTAGGATGCGTATATTAAGTTAAAATCGTAAAAAAAAATAAAGTATAATAACAACATTTTTTGTATAGGATGCAACTTTTTTTTAATTATAAAAACGACGTAATGAAAATACGTATGTTTCAATGCAAATACATATTATGAATTGTGATAATATAAAGTTATTGAAATGAAACATTTTTCAGGGTAGCTGAGAATTACAATTAATGCAAAATAAGGAGCCAATATTGAAGTAATCATGAAAAATAAAATATGTACATTATTTTGCAATATCTGAATATGAAGTACCTGCTTGAGATACAGATGTAAATATAATATAAATTTGATATAATAGTGTTGAACGTAATGTAGGAAAGTTCGCATTTTGGACAAAATCGAGTGCTTTAAAGAGAATTCATAATCAGCAAATTACAGTTGTCGATGATTTGACCATTAATTTTAAAAGGTCTGTGTGCAAATGTGGGGGGAATACAAGGACCGAGCACGTAGCGCGAGGTAAATATATCATCGAGCGCGAAGCGCCTCAACATTTCTAAATACATGGTAAAAAAGGTCCCTGTGGAATTTTCAAAGTTTTTGATATTTTTTAGTTTATGCTCTCCTAATAAAAAAATCCTTATCTCAAAAACTCAAATTATGAACAGTTTTTGCGATAAGACGATTTAGAAGTCAGACTTGGGTACATATTTTTACTTGTGGAGTGGAATATATGACAGACTTTTTTCCACCCTCTGCATTGCTCTCGTGCAAGATTATGCAGTCATATAATTACACGGACAATAAATGCGATATAATCGCGTTGGAAGTGACAAGCGCTAAGCGTTCAGGCGATGCGCTAAGCGCTTGGGCAACGCACGAAGCGTTCATATAATTCAACGTTATCGAGCTTCAAACGCGAAATTCGATTTCTATTATCAAGAGGCGTTTGGTTGTCTGAGTCGGTGATACAAATAGCTCATTTACAAACAATGACAAACGCTACTTTTGTTAGAAATATTGCATCCTAAGTTCGTCGCAAAGCGCTCAAGTTGAATGGCCAGCTAAACGAATCGATACCCAGCGTTGCAATTTGGCACTGATCAACCAGCTTATGTCAAGCGCTCTGAAGCACCTTTTATAGAATTCTCCTTTTATGCCAACGCTTCCATCCTACCTTCAACGTTAAGCTTTTAATAAAAGTACTCAGACATCACAATAAACTTCCAGCGTTACTCTTTGGCTTTGATTCGCCAGTTTTAATCAAGCAGTCTAAAACACCTTATAGGAAATGCCTAACTCGTTCTAACGGACCCACTTTAACTTCAACGCTAAGCGTTTATGAAAGCATTCAGCCAACAAAGTCAACTCCCAGCGTTGCTGTTTGGTGCTGATCAGCCAGTTCAAGTCCGCAATAATCATTTGATTACGAAAACAGCACCGCTGGGGGTTTATTTTGTAATCTACCTATGTACAATGTACATATTTACCTTTTACGCTTAGCGTTGAGGTTCAAGTCGGAGCGGTGAAACAAGATAAGCATTCCTTATAAAGTGTTTTAGACTGCTTGACTTAAACTGGCGAATCAAAGCCAAACAGCAACGCTGGGAGTTTATTATGTTGTCTGAGTGCTTATATTAAACGCTCAGCGTTGCAGGTAGGATGGAAGCGTTGGCACGAAAGGAGAATTCTTTAAAAGGTACTTTAGAGTGCTTGACACAAACTGGTTGATCAGTGCCCAATTGCAACGCTGAGTATCGATTCTTTTGTCTAGCCATTCAACTTAAGGGCTTTGAAACGAACATGGGCTGGAATCTTTCAAGCGCTTAGAAGCGTTTCTCATGCGTTTGTGAATAAGCTATTTGTATCACCGATTCAGACAACCAAACGCCTCTTGATAATAGAAATCGAATTTCGCGTTTGAAGCTCGATAACATGCAATTATATGAACGCTTTGTACTTTACCTAAGCGCTTAGCGCTTCGCCCGAACATTGGATTTTATCACTTCCAATGCGACTACATGGCATTGTTCATCCGTGCAATTATTTTTCTACATAAACTTGCACGAGAGCAATGCAAAGGGTGGAAAAAAGTCTGTGATATATTCCACTCCGCGCACGTAAAAATATGTACCATATCTCACTTTTAATCGTCTAGCACAAAAAATGTTCATAATTTGAGTTTTTGCCATAAGGATATTTGTTGCGGGGTCCTTTTTTCAAAATATGACGGATTTTGGCCTCATTTTCCAGGCTGGGAAATACGGGGAAAAAATTCTATAATTTTTCCTTATTGTGCATTTAATAAGATTTTACCTAGTCCAAGGAACGTTCGTTTTGGTCAATTCGTTCGAGAGATATTAATTTTTGAAAGTAAATTTTGCAAAATAGAGCACTGTGGGGCGTACATACATTGTAGGGTAAGGAGGGGCAGCGCCGACCGGTGGGACAAAGGCGTCTTTGCTTATAACATCGCTATTATTTAACAATTTTAATTCTACTTTGCATTAAATAAATCTATTTTATCAAAGAGATTGTGTTACTTACTAAAAGCTTGAAAATTGACGTTGTAAAAGAAAAATTATGCAGAAAACAGTTTTGACAGCGAAAGAATGGAAGATTCGCTGGCAGAAATATAAAGTTTTCAACATTAATGGCATATTAAATATCGTAAATAATTGAGGCCTCTCCAGGGGGGCAAGGCCGACGAAAATAATAGTTTAAAAGCGCTTAGGTTATGATAAGTGATCGGTAATGTAGAAAAGCCACTTTTTTCTGGACTACATGCAAGAAACTATTGAATATTATTATTTTCAATCCGGTCGGTAGGGTAGAAACCTTTGCCCGCAGTCAGTCTCTAGTGGAATATCAACGAATAAGAGGTTATATCACAGCTATCGCTATTTTTATTAAAAATAACTTATTCATCTTGCTGGATATGTTTGAAGTTAATTTTTCCAGTACATAAAATACCACAGACGCGCACCATCATCTGTTGCCATCTTCTAATGTTTTTATTTTTATAAAAAGTTGCGGTCGGCTTTGCCCTCCGGTGTGGGGCAAAGCCGACGAAATACAGCTTGTTGGAAATAATTAAATTATTAAATCATTGTTTTATTCATGTAATTAATACTTATAGAAATATGATATACAATAATGTAGGACTCGAAATGAACAAAAAATGGATCAATTCTACATCTTATTAACTTTAAAAAAATCATTGACTGTTAACTGGTCGGCGCTGCCGACTACTACATGTAGCCAAGAAAGCTCAATGAACTAGGGTCTTATTTTCTAATAATTATTATATTTAACATTTCTCACCTAAAAATAAATTTGAACTATTATTTAAATGATACAGTTAATATTTTATCACATTTTTTATTCTAGTCTTAAATTAAAAGACAAATTATTATGCTATCCTAGTACTGTTCCAAATTACCAATAAGCACGTTATAGACTGGAACTATAAGTTTGTTGTTTTTTTTTACCCTATACGAAGACACAGAAAACCAGTCATTAATTTGAAATATAGTTGCCAAATATGTTTTAATCTCAATCAACGTATTGTTCGAAATATCTTCGTATCGATCAAATTACTAAACATTTCTAAATACTAAAATATCAAATAAACGCGCGAACGGTAAAAAGAGGCGTCTCGCGCATCACCTGCGTACTTGTGTCGCGGGCACTGGTTGGAAAGGTTGGGAGCATGCACTGCATTTAACGTTAGTAGTTTTCTCGGTAGCAACATGACAGGGCAGCGGCGAGTGTGAATGAGTTCACTGTTCAACAAATAAAAAAATTTCGCCCTTTTTAATCTACAGCCACATTTGTTAGGACTAACAAACGGTAAGATAAGAGATTTCTGACAACTTTAATTACTTAAACACAATTTTCGTGTGTAAGAAAAATTACGAAATTAACAATCTATCTAGGGATTTTTTGAAGCTTCTATATTTATAATTCTTTTTAATTTGATAATGTTTAGGTTTTATCACTGTGCTGCTTGATGTTTTTAATATATTAATTCTTAAGTTATTTGTATTCTAATTTTCAGAGTTTGAAATTTTATTCTTAGATATTTTTCAATTATTTCTACATATTTGAAATAATTTGTATAAAAACTAAGCTCAGTATGAAAAAGTATCAATTGATAATTAGGCTACGGAGACACTATGCCAGAATTATGTGACAATTATGTTTTATATAGAAATGAATGAAAAGAAACGTAACGAATTACTTTTTAGTACTTTTTCATACATAGCATAGTCTTTAAGTTAATTATCTTAAATGTACAGAAATAATTGGGAAATATCAGAAAATGCCCCTTAATTTCATTCGGATCCCTCTTTTAATTTCTTGGTTTCACGTTGGAATTTGGTAAATAAGGTTTTATTAATTTTTTATCGTGATTTCTTTTATTGTGTACTTATTACTTAATTGCATTTTTCCTTGAACAGTTTCTTTTTCACCACCAAAAACTATATGACTAATACGAGAAAATATGTAAGTATTCATTTCTTTACCGAACAGTGATGATTTTTTCAGTTTTTTTCTACAATAGCCAAAAACACCGAACATAAAAGTTGTGAGACAAACTTTTAAAGGATGGTGGAAAACCCGTACCTTCAAAATATTAATTAATCTATTATTGAAAATGTCAAATATTGTTTATCGAATGTTTATATAACATGTAGATTTCCTTTACTAGAGCTATTGATTTATTTCATTTTTTTGTATGAACAGCATTCCAAATCATTATGAAAATTATTGTAATATTTTTCAAATCGTTAAAACTCGTTCTATATCATTACAGGTGAAAATTATACTCACACAAACGACATTTATTGCCGTCATGAGTCAACTGCTCAAGCATTCTGTACTGCACAGTTCCTGGCGAATGATTGCTTTCTTCCGCAGCGTGTCATGGAGATAAGCCAAGTGGAGTGGAAAATGTCGAATGATATATCTTTTTTCAACTAAATCGTGTCTTGATTAGTGAGGATGGGATGGAATATAAGTTCAGTCACTATAGTTATTTCGTGTAGAAATAATTAGTTAGCACATTATTATTTCCTTAACTTTTTGTGTAAAAAGAAAGATAGTGGATTTACTACTTTCCCTTTTTCTTTGAGTAATAAATCTTTTCTAAAATTATGTCAATAAAGTACTTATATCAGAACGCAATTTAGTAAAGTTTAAAATTTTTTTACAACCTTATTTAGAAGTTATAAATAATAAAGTACGCAAAATGTCTTGTCACGCACCTATAGAGAATTGTAAATTTAAAATGAAATTTCTAGAGGAACTATGTGAACACAATATTGACAAGACAATTATTGCAAAAAGTTATTTTCGAACAAAAAGGCCCAAATATGTTAGGAATCCAAAACTTAAATTGAAACAAAACACATATTTAAAAAGTTCGATTTACAACATTGTTATCGGCCCATTAGAGACAGACATATAACAAATAAAAAAAGAGGGAGAAATAGGAAAGAGACAACCAAATCATCCTTACTCTAGTTTACCTTTTCTTTCTCCGTCTTTTTTATCCTGCTTTGGGACCAACATGTTTCGAGCCCAGTTTAGATCTCCTCGTCAGAGCATTCTTTATTGTGTTATGTGTGTATATATGAGTTTGAAGTTTCTTATCAGCTTCTTATCATAATGATATTTACATTTCTGAGCATATGTGTCAATCCTTAATATTTCGGAAATCTTTTGTATATTTTTATAATTGTTTAAAGTAACAATCATCAGAATCATTACAAATTGCTAAATAACATTACACCATATTTAAAATATTTAAATTTCATATATATATATATCACTTATGTTGAGTTAAAAAAAATCAAGAGTACAATATTTCAGGGCTTAGAATTTCAAAAATCACTTCAAAGTCTGTCCCACAAGTTCTTTGTCTAGTCACGCTGCATTGCAATTTTAGGATGAAACTCGAAAATAATTATTTGAACTATTCACAATACTGGAAACACTAAATAATTATCACTATTTTTGCATAATACTTTGTATAAAATGTTCGGGAATGCTCCATATTAATATATCATGCTATAAAATGAGAGAATATTTTGAAACGCTGAAATAAAATTGAAATAAGTCGTGAAAATAGTCATTTTTCCTATATTTGAAATATTTTAAACTGTTCTGCATATATTTTTTAATGATTTTTGAATCACAAATACATTCCTTGATTACATAGTTTCATATTTTTATACACGGAGAAAAATGGATGTTCAAACGTAACATCTAGATGTTCACGTTTAACATATTTTATGTTTAACTATAGGACAGCAATCTAGATGTTCATAGTTATTATGTGTAGATCTTAAAAAGTGAGATGTTACTCTCTAACATTCAAAATGTTCAACTGAAACATCCGAAATATAACATATATGGTTATGTCAAATAACGGCTGTAAATATTTGAAGAGTTTACTTATTTCTGATCATTTAAAGAATTAATTGATAACTTATTTGGGAATTTTAAATTAAACTTTATAATAATGTTTCTACATGAACGAAGAACAGATAAAGGGCATGAAATGTCGATCAGATGATACTTTCAGTCAAATTCAAGTTATGTTTAATATTTGTAATTCAAAATAAAAAATAAAAACGAGGTAAGTAAGCTAAGAAAGAATGATCTGTAATCAGCATTTAAAATTCTATCTATTTTAGGTTGCTTAAACTCAAATTGTATTTTAAATTTACAAAAATTTTGTCAAATCTGTTCGAGTCAATATAACCTCAAAACTTAAGAACCTTGTTTCGTCGTGTAGACCAAAAAAGTCGTTATCCAATTTTAATTAAGGATTGCTAATTTTGATTCTTTGGAAATATTCCGAAATTGTAATATTCCATAATTGTAATATCAAAAATATATAGCTGTCAAATATAGTCCTTAAATTCCAATGCGCGATGCGTATGCGCTAGGACAATTTAAAATCTGAATGTGTTACCGTTTAACATAAAAATATGTTTACGCCTAACATCTCAAAAAGATAGTAGATGTTCGGCATGAATATCTGCATGTTAGGGGGTACAATCTTACCCTTTGAATATCTACATTTAAACATCCATTTTTCTCCGTGTACTCTCGTAGGTTACCCTTAATTAAAAAAAAATGTAGGCCGTTTGGAAATTTGTTTGCTTTCAAAAATCTTATTGTCTAAAATGGTCAAATTTTTGGCAAACAACCATATAAAGATGAGTCAAAATAGACATAATAATTCTTTTTCAATTATTTTGCATTATTGTGTGCAGACTTTTGCATTGTAGAATTTCATTGTGAAGAGTTTATTTGCGTAGCATCGCTACCGCTCTCACCTTTTTTCAGAAATTTATAATGTGCTTTGGCCTGCCGGAAGTAGAAAATGTATGATATTTTTTTACAGCAATATTAATTCGCAGCTTAATGTAATAGTATTATGCTAATTATTGATTCCAGATATTAGCCATTTTTAAACAGAATGACTGGACTATATTATTATATTGCAGAGGCAAGTATTTTTTCTATTAGTTAGAATTTCTTCTTGACTATTTACCAATGTTTAAAAATTTATTTAATTATTAATACTCTGAATATCACAACTTATAGATAGATTGAACTATCTCGAGGACGGAGGCTTAAGCCTGGCATCTCAACAACGTCCAATAAACGTAGTAAATTTAATATTCAACAATGTTAATTCAGGTTTTACTTTTATTGCAATTTTATTATCTATTTAATAATATCGTTTCGAAAACACTACAGAGTTCAAATGTTACAACTTCGTTTTTTTGTCAAAAAGTATAATAAACTGCAAGCTATATCTGAGCACTCGCTTCGGTTTCATATCCCTGCTTAAAATTTCCGATAGGACCCGGTTAGTAACCGGTTAGAGGTGGGTTCTAAAGGGCCCAAACCGCGCCGTAACCGATTTTTATCTTCGGGTTATAACCAACACCTAACCGGGCTCTATCTGCCATTATACAATATTCGTATCCGGTTTCTAGCTGGTTTGTAACTGGATAAAAAAAAATTCTACGCGTTTGTTATACGGTCCTAACCGGCTTGTACCTGATTTTTTCCTTCAGTTTATATGCGACACCTAACTGGGCTCTACCCAACAACATGTAATATTCGTAAACGATTCCTATACGGTTTTTAACTGAACCCACAAAATACTTTATTCCGGTTCTTATCCGGTCCTAACCGGCTTGTACCTAATATTTTCCTCCAGTTTATATCCGTCACCTAACCCGGCTCGATCTGGCAACATGTAATATTCGTAACCGATTCCTATACGGTTTGTAACTGGGTCCACAAAATACTTTTATCCGGTTTTTATCCGGCCCAAACCGCGCCGGAACCGGTTTTTGTCTCCTGGTTATAACCGACACCTGACTGAGCTCTATCTGGCTTCATGTAATATTCGTATTCGGTTTCTACCCGGTATGTAACTGAATCCACAAATTACTTCAACCCTATTCTTATCCGGTCGAAACTGGTCTATAAATGATTTTAGCGTCCGGTTTATACATGGAAAAAAATTGGACTTGAGGAATTACAGAATTAGTTAAGATGTGGCCGATATGAGCAATAATCCGTGATAATTACAGATCTACGTTTTTGCGTTCTATGAGAATTAAATATAATTCAGGAAGAATTCTTAAACGAGATATAGAACGCCTCTCCAATGTTTTATATTTATATTATATTTACATCTGTATCTCAAGCAGGTACTTCATATTCAGATATTGCAAAATAATGTACATATTTTATTTTTCATGATTACTTCAATATTG
>CAKNWU010326099.1:0-10513 GCA_932072015.1 Andricus quercustozae
ATGTAAAAATAATATGTAATATTGTGTATGATCCAAAGTCGTATTGAAATCTTACATGTAATTGGTAATTGCATTAAAAAGTTTATTTATTTATGATACTCAAGCCTTTCACCTATGCCACAGATAGTATTTTTCGGAAACAGATACAAAAATATGCCCGCATCCGGCGCATCAGGTTATTTACCTTATTTGCTAAATATTTTTATTTTCAGCTTTATATTTTACGCAAAAAAAAGAAAATGGTAATTCTCTATAAGTTTCTAGTGAAGCGTTGGAGATAATAAAAATACACAAAATTTTTAGGTAATACATTCAATGAACATAATTATAAGAAGGTAAAGTTAAAGCAAGTTAGTGTCTCGCTCGCAGTCAGGGGCGAGACTTTGAAAACGTCTTGAGCATGTCCTGGTTACATCTTAATGGGTTTGTTGCATTTTTGCAATTTTTTTTACAGTTAAATTAAAAGAACGCTAGAAAATTAATTTAATGTCGAAAGTACAGTTTTCTCAAATAAGTTTGAATTTTTTTTAATGTTTAAAAGTATATTTTTTTCATTTTTGCGGGAAAATCTTATTATTTGAGTGGATCGTCGGAAGTAATTCAGTCTGAGTAGCGCGGTTATCCAGTTGATGGATACTAAAACCAGGATTTGCAAAGTGTGACAGTGCGAATGTGTCAAAAGTCGACATGTGGATGGTGATAAATTTTTTCTCATCGAGTGACTTAAGTCACTCATAAACACTCACTGTAACCTCTGCCGACACAATTGTTTGTCGACAGAGGCTCTGAGCATAGGTTCAAAAAGAACAAATTATCTCATGATCCCGACATGTGATTGACAAAAAACACAGTTGTATTCTTTGCACGCTGCGTCTAAAGGATTAATACCAAGATCACCTCTAGCAAGTCGTTTGGCTAGCTTAATACCTGGACCACAGTATTCGTAGCCAGGTAAGTGCAACTCAAACGGCAAGTTGTTGATGACTTTGTTGACCAATCCTTTACCTCAATGATGATGTGATACTTTATTCGCTTTGCGGTGCACGATCATTCTTTACTGAATGGAGCTTAGCACGCGACTGATGTGAAAGCTATATAAGGGCTGTATTTATAGCTGGCCCAATCAGAGAAGAAGAGGGTGAAACGTCATGGCAGTCTACTATCAGAGGGAATTCGCGCAGTTTTTTGTGGATCATTAAATTGTGGCAAGACTTAATTGCCCTAATCCTATACCGAAACGGACTAAAATTTGACAATGTCTACGTCTACTCGAAATCCCTCAAACAAAGTAAAAATTCTTGGAACAGCTTTTAAATAATGTAGACGGCGTTGAATATTTTCTTTTCAGTAAGCATGAAGAAGTAATACAAACAAGTGAGGCTGGACCAAATACTATTAAAATTAAATGCCTGTGAGAAACTGGATAAAATTAGAGCCTTTTCTGTATCACTAATTCGAGATAATGTTAGTCTGTTGATACTTTTCAAGCAGGATGAAAAAAACATGAGACATGTGTATGACGATCATTTCAATACTGAGATGAGCTATACTCAATTTCGAGACTTATGTGCAGCATGTCAGAATACTGACACGTATGGATTTCTTACCATTGATAATGATAGCGATCTCACCAAGGGAAGATACAGAAAAGGATTTGACTGTTTTATCTTTCTATAAATACAAGTTGTGTATTGGAACTGATATCGTTGTATATTGAGACATTAACACGTCAACATGTCAAAGTTTCACAAAGAGAAGAAGGTGCTCCTTCAAATAGCAAAAGCTAGTGAGGCCATTCGACGTAAACGTCGGAAGCTAAAAATGACTAAAGAAGCCACTGAGAAGATAGTGGGTGAAACGTTCAAGACAATCTTCATGCCACTGCAGAAACTGGTTGACATACCTAATCCTTCAATTAAGAAAGAAGTTGAACAAAATGAGCCTGTAACAAAAAAATATGGAGAGGGTGAGGATGATAATGCTTTTATTATGACAGCTGGTGCTGAAGAAGAGCATGATACAACTATGCTTGAAGAAGTCGCTACAAATGAGCCTGCTGATAGTTATGAGCATTTGACAACCAAGTTCCTCAGAATGCTGCAACAAAATAAAAAGCAGTATTTAGATATGGTTTATGGTGTGCATACGCTTAGTGATAGCAGCCTTATGCTTGGTGATAAACCTATTAGTTTTGAGGGACAATATATGCAACATTGAATCAACTTTGAAGCCATTCTAGGTGGAATTTGATAATATCGATTGGTCTTTCCTGAAAAGCCGTTAGAGATTACATCCAATATCGATTGATCTTCTAGAAAGTAAAACGACAAAGAAAACCACAAAAGTAAAGGCTTCTCATGTGCAAATCTTCTAGAAACTTCGATGGATGGAAAATCGTCAGAGATATATCCAATTTGATGGAAACTCCTAGAAAATAAAATTCTAGAAAGTTCTAGAGCTTGGGAAATCTCTGATGGCTTGTGCGCCACCTTAATAAAAGTTGCTTGTGGTTTCTGTCGGTAAAGCAGGGACCATCCTTATTGGCCGAGTCAAGAATCTGCGCCAGAGATCTACCTTACCGACAGTTCATTTACCGACTCAGGTAACTGACCGGCAGTGCCATCTGTCAGTTGCAGCAGGAACTACGTAGAAATGATGCAGAACAGGTCAGATAAAAAAATAATTGGAAAAATTCGAGGTTTTGAAGAATTTTTATTTTATTTTGATTAGCATCAGAGTATACAATATACAACATACACAAAAATCATGTAAAGTGATCATTAGATACTCTCTTAACAAATGATTTCGTAACTAAATATCACCTACAAATGAAGGTCACCAGACAGACAGAAATTATCTACATGTGTAGCGCCAAGGGCACTAAATATCACTGTTGGGTTTGAAAGACGATTACTGGAATAAAAAAATGACTCGAAAATGATCTCTTAGAAAACTAATGAAATTTGACGTCGAATGGCCCCTAACAGAGATATTGCAGATTTTTTTAAGAGCATATATCACGTGAGAAGTTTTCAAACAAAATTGAAGAACTTATCGCACTTTGTACCTCAACTTTGAGGAAGATGATAATCAAATGTTCACCTTTGATACTAAATTTCATCATATGTAAACATCTCAGAAGGATAAGTTTAACGCCTATATTCTGTGAGATAACGACTATTTGATATCGTATGCAAACTATAATGAAGAACGAGAATATTATTTAGTTACATTGTTAATAAAATTCTTCATTATTGCAGTGTACAGTTTTTCCTTTACTTTGAAAAGATGAGGATCGTTTATACTTTTTGCTTCACATTGGCAATCATTCTTAATTCTATTGGTAAATATAATAGTATATTATAATAATAGCTAATAATTTATTCTTACTCTGAGCATATCTACGTACTATTTCTATGAAAGCTTTAATTCCATGTGCTGCTAGTAAATCTTCCTGTAAAAAAACTGCTCCTAATCCATTTTGAGAATCAACTAAACTTACAGTCAGAGGTTTATTAACATTACAATATCTTGACACCGGATATTTAATTAAAATCTCTTTTAATTAACGGAAATATTTTCCTGCGATAGCTTTTCGGCTGATTCGGCTGCCTCGCACCTACTAATAGCTTGGCTAGAAAAAGAAATTGGGAAATAGAACTTACTACGCGTATAGTGATAGTCAGGTTTTGACAATTTTCTTGATTGAAATAGGGATAATTGTATCGATGTCTACATGGGAATAGTGAAATACTAACGTACATAAAAAAATGTAAGTTTCTCCTTTTTGTTGCAGAATTAAGTTCAGAGTTCGAATGCCTACCAAATGGCGAACCTATTCCTGGCGTGCCTCGTGGGAAACCTTCTAATTTTTTTGAAAGACATTCACCTGAGCGGTCTCTTGCTCCTGCAGATCCTCCTCTTCGTGTCAGATCGAGGTCTCCTCCTGAAAGGCCTCCTCTTGCAAGGAGTGATCCTCCGGCCATGTCCGTGGATTCAACTAGAAAGCTTTCTTCTTCTGATGGATTGAGATATGGAATTGAACAACTCAGATTTATTCGGCTTATTCCCGATACGAATTTACGTCGGATGTTCGAACTTCGGAGATACACTTTTCCTGCCGATAAGCCAATTATAATTAAAACAGGGAAAAATAAGTATGGGCCTATGCCAATCCAAGAAAAAATTGTATTATCAACATACGATGGTGACGTCTTCGCCATATTGGAGAATTATGATATGCTTGCTGGAATATATATGTATGCTAATCACGATAATAGACGTGTAAAAATAAACATGGAAAGCGGCACTGTTACCATATTGACTCGAGAAGAAATATTTGAAACTCCAGTAGGCACCCGACGATCAATCATCGGGAATTTCACAATAAAAAATCTTCTACTCCATTAGCTTAAAAAAAATGTAAAACGAATATTGAATATTCTTTTTCATCCAAAGACGTATTGAAGTCATCCATGTAACTGATAAGTGCATTAAAAAGTTTATTTAATTATGTAATCAAGCCTTTAGTTTTTTCTCTCTGTCCTTTTAGTATTTTTCGAAAACATAGACAAAGATATGTCGGCATCCGGCGAGCGCATTGTCATCACGCGCATCGCTTCACGAGGACATGAAAAATTCTCCAGATTTGAATGGATTCTAGAATCATTTTTAAACCAAATATGGCGAGTTTCACATTACATTAGCATAAAAGGGAGCGTTTATGAATTACGTAAGCGGACATGATAATAAATACCATATTGTTATATTTATTAGGTTATCGTCAAACATGTTGTCATCTCTCTCGTATTTAATCAATTGTTTCTGACGTAACTAATGAACGCTCCCTTATCAGACTTATTAAAATCCACAATTTAAATTGAGCAATCAATCAATTTTATTGACTCTGATAAGCTATTTTGATACGTCTACGACGAAAAAGAACTTTTTTCTGAGAAAAAACGATCAAAATTTTGAATTGTGGACTTAATGGATTTATGGCAAACCCAAATCTTAAGGCTTAAGAATTTTCTGGAATTTTTATTATGTTTGAGAAGCTGATTCTATACATATTAAGCAGCAACGACTTTTTTCACGAAACAAGGATCAGAATGTTATATCAGAAATTCTAATTATTTATAACAAAGCTATACCGATGGTGCCTTTCTTTGAACCCTGCTTCTGAACTCTGGCACAGACCTTATAATTTTTTTGAAAGACAATCAGCTGAGCGGTATCTTGCTCCTGCCGAGCCTCCTCTTAATGTCGCGTCTAGGTCTCCTTCTGAGGAGCCTTCTCTTTGTGCCAGGTCTAGGTCTCCTCCTGGAAAGCCTCTTCTTGCCAGGAGTGATCCTCCTGCCAGGTCCGGGGCTTCACCTACATGTCTTCCTGCTTCTGACTGTAATGGATGTGCAAGTAAACAAGTTAGATTTATTCTCCTTATTCTGGACACGAATCTTCGTCGGATTTTTTATCATCTTCAATCCTTTCACCATAAAATGTATTACCTATCTGCACAAATCCATAATTTTCTATCCGTTACCGTATTCTTTTCTATCCGCGTACCACTTTGATTTTATCTCGTCCCTATCACGGATTGAAAAGGTAATCTTGACCTCCGAGGTTATTTCTGAGTAATCACTAAACTTTAGAGTTCTTTGACTATCTCGTTGAAGAGTGCAGCTCAACAAGTATTAACATTCTTCTAGACCGTGTATACAACTGACTGAACCATACGCGACAAAATCTCATTCAGCAATTTGGAGGTCAACCCTTATTCCGATAATTTCATTTTTGAAATTCAACTTATACGGTTCGCCCTGTCGCGACCCCGAGGCAAACTCTGTACTTTTACTTCCCTTCGTCTCTTTAAATAATAGTTTCATGGTTCCTTCAAAGTGGTTTTGTATTTTCTTCTCTTCTTCTGTTCTGATGCTATCTTTACTTTCCTTGACTAGTCGTTTAATTTTCCTATTTTTGTGTCTGTAATCATTTTTGATCCTATTGTTCTCCTCATCGCTAAGACATGTGATGTTCAACGTTCTCCTGTACTTTAAAATGTTTTGTATAGTTTCTTGCGGAAAAAAAATTAGCGTTGCTACATAATTCCACGTGAGTCACGTCAACAGTCATATCTTACTCAATCTAATAAAGCACGAGAATATTTATTATTTACACTGTTAACTAAATTCTTCACCTAACATCAATCAGTTCTACCTCTACTTGGAAAAAATGAGGATCGTTTATACTCTGACAATCATCCTCATTTCTATTGGTAAATATCACACTATTTAAATCTCTTATAACTAATCCTTATTTAGGATGTCTAAAACAAACGCAGTTTTATTTGACACAATGTCACGATTGTAAAACTTAGAAAAATATTCGGATTTATTGTTCCAACCTGCAGTCCTTCTAATGACATCAATATTGATTCCATGTCTACTTGCCGCTGAGGTTGACGCGTGACGTTTACTGTATGCACTGAATGAGTCAGTGTCAATCATACTCTTAAGCTTTATGTGGTTTTTTGAATGAGATGAACAACTTGTTTTCTAACTATCTTAACTCTATTTGCAGCCGAAGTTGCAATTCTATCCGGTCTTTTAATTTCCATATTATCATTTATCTCGCTGATATTCCTGATATTAATTAAACTTAAAGTTTGCATCCTATGGCCTATGACAAGAGCTAATAAGGTTACTGATTTTAATGCTAGCTTTTCCGATGAAAGTAAATCATTCGCTCCCCAAAGTCTCAAGGTATTCAAAACTATCGCTGGGTCCCATTAGATAATTATTTTGCACCTGGTGGTCTATGATTTGCAATTCCTTTCAAGAACCGTTTAATTTGTGAATTTTCTTCTGGATCAAGACCATGAATTAAAAAGATTGCCGAGCTCTTCCGGAACCAGTTTTATTTTTAAATCGTCCCGGATAAAACTCCTGCAACCATAGTAAGCCGTTCCAACAGTGGATCCAGCTGCTATATAATGGTAGCAAAAGATTATTACATGGTTCGAAATAAATCGGGTTTGATTCTCGGATTGAAAAATATATTGGGAACCATGGCTGGGCTGGCCAGTGTGGAATAACCACTTTTCCTCTACATTTTTTGAGTCTTATTTTCTCCAGAATGCGAAGAATATTGGAGAAGGGTGGAAATGCATAGAAGAAGTATGGTTTCCATTTTATCATAAAAGCATCCCAGGCAATCGGTCTGGGATCTTTTTTCCACGATATATACTTTTGACATTTCGCATCAGTCTTATTTGCAAAAAGATCTATTTCTGGTTGGCCAAAATTACTATTTCGTTTTTCACACAATTCCCAGATCTTTTTTGACAAATTACTCAATTTTGGAAAACGAACTCCACCCTTTTCGTTAATGTATGCTAATGTTGTGGTGTTGTCATACGTCAAACTTGAACAACACCATTCTAGGTTCCCAATGAAAGAAGCACATTCTCTAATTTTACATTTCTTTACGTTATCAAACTTCTTAATTTGTTCTGCTACATTGTTTCGTTTTTGTATTGGAAGTTCAACTGACATTATTTGCGAATCGTAAAATAAACCGAGAACTGTTTTCCTAATCGACGGCATTACCTGACTCTTTTGTTTATTGATGATGAAACCGAGTTTCTTCAGCAAATTGGAGATAATTTTAATATTCTCCTGACATGACTCAAAATATGTTCCTAGCAATAAAAAAATCATCTAGATAAACTATTGAAACTAACCCTAATGCTCTTAAATATGACACTGCCGGTTTCATAATTTTTGTGAAAGTGTAGGGTGCAACATTTAAACCAAAGGGCAAACACTCGAACTCACAAATTGTCACTTGAAAAATAAATCGATGATATTCTTCGTCTGCATCAGAGATAGGTACAAGATATTAGGTATCTTTATGATCGATTGGAGCCATATAACAATTCAGAGAAAGCAGTTTACGAACTGTTTTCTTATCTTCTAGTTTAAAATATTCTGTTTTTATGAACTGGTTAATATCTTTGAGATTTAAAATTAATCGATTAGAGCCATCGGGTTTGGAGCCAAAAATATTTTTGACAGATATTGCCCATCGGTAGGATTAACTTTTTTAATAGCACCTTTTTCTTGTCATTGAAATTATTGTTCCAGTATATTTAGCTTTTCTTGTACCGACCACTGATGTTCCGAAGGGGGCTTATTTGGAAATACTTTCGCATTAAAAAGAATTTCGAATCCCCTGACACAGCTCAGTATGGTTTTATCTGAAGTTAAATCAGACCATTGACTCAGAAAGTTTTTGCGACGACCGAAAATACTACTCACTGACGAAACTAATTGCGTTTCTTGAAGTGCGAGGTCCCCTGCTGTCCTTGGCACATTGGGTTTCGCTGTCCCTGTGTTATTTTCTTATTCAGCGACATCTGCCAGCTCAACAACAAGTTGCCTTGTTACTTGAAGTATGAACGACGCGGCGAGCCTTTGTATTTTTTTGGATCGTTTTTTGGAAATTGTTGCGTCTTCGGTTTCGTATTAATCTTCACATTGGCGTTGTTAATTGTTTCTGTCAAATTCTCCCCAAAAATCCATTCGCTGGGGAATGTTATGTGTAGTGTGTCTCATAGTTTAGTGTCAATGTTCTTTACAGTAAGCGACTTCCTAATTGAAGTTTCATTATGTTGAACGTCCAAAAGTAGTCTGAGTGGTCCAGAAATATTCTCTAAAACAGACACTTTTTCTTCAACAGGCAGTTTTAGTACAATTGAAACTAAATTAGTCAGGCCAGCAATACTTGCTGTGATTCAGTCCTGTTTTTTTTACTACTCGAGCATCTCTTTTGATAACATCATCTTCCATGTCTGAAGCCTTTATCTCAGGTTCCAATTTTGGAGTATTGATAAATAAACTGTTTTCTGGAATGGAAAACTTCTTAATCATTGATTTTTTTTCGTCGCTTGGGAAACCCTTCCTTATAACCTCTTCTATTCTTATTGCCAAATCAGAATGCAAGGCTGGAGCTTAAGTTTTTTCTTCTGCTAGTCTTTTACCAAAAGCACATAGAGTCTCTTCGTCCAAGACCTCCTCCTCTGGTTTCTTATTTTCAAAATTATGAGACAGAATTTCAGAACCACCCCCAGAGGTTTGTACTTGACCTTGTGAATAATCTATAGGATTATCTTCAGAATTCTATCTAGATTTATCTTTGCGACTGCAAGCCATCATCCTGAACGAAAAGATCGACGTCCTGCTTCAGAGGCTCTTGATCCTCATCACTGTCACCTTCATCTGTGTACAAAAACTCTCTATGATAACTGTTGATGCTTAGCCGATCATAATGATGATAATTGTAATCATAGTATCGACCATAACTCTCTTTGTAAGAATAAGTATCGCTACGACGACCTGAACGTCTGTACTCATTTGATCTTCTGCTATCTAAAATGAGGATAATGAAAAATAATACCTTCTTCAAACAGAGGAGCAAAAAAGGACTGCTAGATGAAACCTGGCTTGGAAGCCCTTGCCACGTCCATAAAGAGAACACACTACACTTATTACCCTAACAGAGTTCAAAGAAAGTCTGAATCGTACGACCCAAAAAACTGCGGTTGTAGACCTAGTGATTCGTAAGACGTCACAAATACTACGGTTGCAGACCGAGTACTGAGTAATGTAGATTGACACAAACTTATTAGACAAACGCTTTGAAATATTCCTTTCCCCACGACTTCCTTCCGCAACCTGCCCGCCACCACGATCGCGTACACTTTATACGCCGTATACAGTGGCACTATTAACCCCTCTCTCCACCAGCCTGGGAGTCCGTCCCACCTCCCTAATTTCTTCACTATCTCCTTCAGCCTCTCCCTAACCTCTTGTGTACCAAACAGCGGCGCTTCGTTGTCTACCCCATGCAGCCCTGCTGCCTTGGACCTTCTTAACTTCCTTATCTGTTTCTCTATCTCCTCGTCATCCGACTCCTCCAACTCTGCTTCCTTCGTTCTTCTACTCCCATCATCTCTGATTCTTGAATCTGAGCCCTAACATTATTCTGTAAAAAACTCCCTCCACTCTTCACTTCCTATCTTCTCGCTTATCTCCACGCTACACTTCCTAAACTTGTTTGTTATCTTCCACACGTCCCCCTCTGTCTTAGGACTTCCTAACTACTCTTCCAGATCTTTCTCCTTTTCCTGTTCTTTCTTCTTGCACATTAATCTAAACCCCTTCCTCATGTCTACGCACTCCTCCTTTTTCGTAGTTCCCTCTTTCCACTTCTTGTACTTCCTCTTCATCTTTCGTTTCAGATTTTTACATTCTCTATTCCATCATGGCTTCGCCATTTCTTTCTTCTTCTTTCTGAATACCTTGTTTTACACGCATCCTTTCACTTTCTCTTTTAAATCCTTCAATATCTCTTCCACAGCCTCCCCTTCAAAGCGTAGCTTTCCCAACTCTGTAGCAGCTTTTCTACTCTTTCTTCATATCCGCTCATTAACTTCAACCCTTTTATCACAATG
>CAKNWU010326105.1:2180-12363 GCA_932072015.1 Andricus quercustozae
TAATTTCCGTCAAATTTAACAATTTTTTATTTTAAATCAAAATCTTTTTCTGTTTAAATTTATTTTTTATTATATTTTTTGTCGAGTATCAATTGTGTACGCCGGTTTTATATGTATATTCCCATCAAATACCAGCCTACTGGAGTCATTTAACATAGCCGTAAAATGTTCCGGATCGGGGCGAAAAACGATCGATTTCCAAGAATCCTTTGTCAGCGGTTAAACAAGGTTTATATGATTTTACGCATGTCTGGCAAGCTTGAGCAATTTCCCCGGAGTACGCCGGTTTAAAAAATGTATTCCCATCAAATACACGCATATCAGAGCAAGTTCCAAAGGCCAGAAAACTTTCCGGAGCGGGGCGAAAATTGATCAGTTTCCAAGAATTCACCTTCAGCTGTTAAAGAAGTTTGATATAATTTTACGCAAGTATGGCAAACTGGAGCAATTTCCCCAGAATTTACAGGTTTTATATATGTTTTCCCATCAAATACACGACTATTCGAGTAATTTTCAATAGCTAGATAACGTTCCGGAACAGGGCGAAAATCGACCGATTTTTAAAATTATCCTTTAAACCGTTCATAATGAAGAAAACATTTAGAATATTGTCAAACTTTATTCATAACATGGAGACATTTCTCCAGTACAATAATCTTCAAGCATGCAGTTAAAACACAACTAAACTGAAAATCTTCGGAATAAATAATGCTTGAATATTTTTAAATACTGAGGTTTATTCACTCACACGCTTAAATTTACATAATTTCCTGATGGTTGATTAGAAGTATATACAAACAGGGACAGTAACAAAAAACTGGTTTCATTATAAACAAAGGAATTCAGTAAATACAGTACAATCAAAAATGTCCACCGACTTGGGGTCTGCCGGTAACGAGTCGATTATTTTGTCTGGGGCTGTGGTATGTCATCTGAGATTTATAGATACTGCCACTCGTCATCATTATATAAATTTCATTTCTGGTTGGATGAGGAATATTTCTGCTAAATAAGGAATTCGGATCTAGTCGTTTCCAACGGGCGAATAGATCAGCTTTCCCAGCTTGATTCATGAATTTTATGTTAGCGGTCCTTGGAGTAGCCTGGGAACTAGTTCGAGCTTGAACTCCTTCCGTCGTAGTTATACCGCCAAATGTTCCTTGATAATAATTTCCCGAATTATCAATCATGAAAACCGTAGAGATGACGACTTCCCGTGGCCGAGTTGTCATCCAATAGGGTAATTGGGGATGAGCTGGACGAGGTGGTGAGTGAGGTCCTTCGCCATGTACCATGGTTGGGGGCATAGGTGCGTATGTTCCCGTTACTAACTGGTTGGTATTTAAACGTACTTTTATGTTTTCAGTTGCATCTAACCCTGTCAAAAGAAAATTGAAAATTTAGCAAGTCCTTTTTCTAATAGGGTGTTCTAAAAGAAGGATTTTTTAAGGCAGTGTCTATTAGGCTGCCTCATGCAATTTTTTTACATTCTCATTGTAATGAGAAGGTATTGGTTTTATGTTAAATTTGAATTAGTCAGTTTTCGACAAATCTCCACGTTTTAAAACCCTCTGAGCTAGAAAAAACTATTTGTACAGAGGTGTCTGTCTGTCTGTATTCTGTCTGTCTGTAGGCACGATAACGTTCCAAAAACTGATCAGATTGAATTGAGTTTTGGCACATTTTTCTAAGCCTGAAAAGAAAAGGACAAGTTGTTTTTTTAGAATTTTAAAAACTTTGATCACTTTTGTACACTTAAGCAGAATTTGATTATTGGCCTATTTATAAATCAACAGTCTAAAATGGAAGCTTTTGAAAAGCTAATCGTGATTACGGTCATATATATGTGACATTTTTTACATTATCATCATTGATGATTTCAAAATTATTAGAATTGTCAGAAATTTCACACCTCAGTTCTTCAAAGGATCTTCACGTTTTGAGTCCTAAAAGAAAGAGCCTATGACTTTTTTCGATTAAAAGAAAATTATCAGAGTTATAGCATTTATAAAATTTTAAAAATCAATCGAAAATTAAAATTTGAAGCCAAACAACGCACGATATGAAAAAAGTTAAGAGAAGAAAAACGTTGCTTTTTGCAAGCTCTATAAGACTATCACAAGAATACTGCCAAAAAAGATTTACAAAAATGTCAAAATCACTGCTGGATAAAACGCGTAGTTTTTGTTTTATTCGAAAAAAGATAATAAAAATGAATAAATTAAATTTTTGCACAAAGACAGGACTTGATATTTTGATTTTATTTTTTCGACAATGCTACGAAAAAAATTGAAAATTGATATATTGAGTTGAGGATCGTAAAATACGAGAAAGAGTCTCGAGGAGCAATTATAGCTTTTGAAAAGTCCTACAAAATTTCTTATAACCATTTTTCAATAGGACTTGTCATTTCGTTTTTATTTATTGAATGTACTATGCAGAAAATCGAAAATTTCAAATTTCGAACCAGATGGCGTAAGATAATGAAAATAATTTCAACAAGGAATTGCAGCTTTCAAAAAGTCTTACAAAATTGATTCAAAAATTTTTTTGGTTTTATTTATCGATAATACTATGAAAAAAAGTTGAAATGAATGAACACACAGATTTCACGTATTTCAAATATTGACAAAAGCGTGTACAACAGATTTTAAAAATTTCATAAAAATTTCACAAAGATTTCGAACATTTTACAAAGATTTGAAAAATTTTTTAAGATTTAAAAAAGTGTACAGTATACCAGTTTTTTAAAAAAAATTTTAAAACAATTCAAAGATTTAGAATGATTTCAAATGTTTTTCAAGATTTAAAAAGTTTTCCTGAAGACCTCAAATATTCCTGTGATATAAAAAATATACTAAAGAAATATTTTAGAAAGATTTCAAAAATATTTCAAATATTTAAAAATATTTCAACAAATTTCTTAGAGAATTCAAAAGAATACTATAATTTCGCAGATTTTCAAAAAGGATGCAGTACCCCTAATTTCAAAGATTTCAAACCATTTCAAAGATTTGAAACAATTTCCAATTTTATCTAGAAGATTTCACAACGATTTTAAATATTTTCACAACAATTTCACGAAGATTTAACATTTTTCAAAACATTTAAAGAATTTGAAGGATTTGAAAAAGGGTACCGTGTACCACATTTCAAAGAATTAAAAACGTTTTAAAGATTTCGAACGATTTTGAAAAGTTTCAAAACATTTTAGAACATTTCAAAAGATTTTAAAAAGATTTCACAAATATTTCAAAAGATTTCATAAAGATTTCAGAGATTTCAAACATTCAAAAAAGGCGTGTACACGAGATTTTAAAGATTTCACAAAAAATTTCCAAAAGATTAAAAAAAATTCAGAAAGATTTCAAGGATTTCAAAGATTTGAAAAACGCACTCACATTAGATTTCAAAGATTTCACAAAGATTTCGAAAATTTCAGAATGATTTGAAAACTTTCAAAAGATTTCAAGGATATTAAATATTTTCAAAAGCGTGTAGTAAACCAGATTTCTAATATTTCAAAAGATTTTAAACGATTTCAAAATTTTTCAGAAGATTTCAAACGATCTCACAAAGATTGAAAATATTTTAATGATTTCAGGTGAATACAAAAGATTTCTCAAATATTTCAAAGATTTCATAAAAATGTCATAAAGATTACAAACAAATAAAGGAATTCCAAAGATTGAAAAAAGTGTGCAGTATACCAGATTTCAGAAATTTCAAAACATTCAAAATATTCGAAACAATTTCAAATTTTTTTTTAAAGATTTCAAAATATTTCCCAAAGATTTCAAAAGATTTCAACATGTGTACAGTTTATCAGATTTTAAAGATTTGAAAAAATTTCAAACATTTAAACCAATTTTTTATTTTGTAGAAGATTTTAAATATACTAGTGACTTCAAACGAATGCAAAAGATTTAATAAAGACTTCACAGATATTTCAAAGAATGTATAAGGATGTCCAAAGATTTCAAAACATTTCAAAACATTTCAAAGATTTTAAACCATTTCAAAAGGGGTAAACAAATTTGAGAAGATTCTCAAAGATTATAATGATTTTAAACAGCCTGGACAGATTTTTAAAGATAATAATTATAATATTATATTATACTTGCCTTTAAAACTAAGGAATCCCACAAAAATGAGATCATGGACGAAAGAAATAATCTTCATTCTTTTCTGAATTGACCCAAGGATAAACCACTATAAAATTATTTTTTGAAATTTTCCTGTTAATTGTGACTCTCGAAGAATGACTGCAGGTCTCTCCAAAAATGGGTGCTATATATACTACCTTTTATGCCCCTCATCTGATGAACAAACTTGTTTTCAGATCTAAAAATGTTCCATATTTGCTGGATTAAAATAAGTAGTCCAACGGTACCTTCAGGATTATTGAAGGTAAACACAATACGTACTATACGAGGGAGCGAAAACAAAAACAAAATTTAACTTCCTCATCTTTTAAGTTTCTCTCACAAACAAGGATGAAAAGATTTAATATGTCATGAGAGCTTTATTAAAATTTCACTGATAAATCTTTGTTATCTACTGAATATGTATGTACAATTGTACACTATGTGAGGTGCGTTTCACTATCACTTCAAAAAAGGAATTTGAATGTTTTCCTTATGCCATAATTTTGGGCTTTTTTTGGTATCTGCAAAAATGCAAAAATTAATTTTCAAAAAACAACCCCTATATTCTAAAAACAACCCAAAAATAAAATATGCACTCAAAATAAATGTAAGCATATCAGAATTTTTGTCATTTTTTGGCTCTTCTTGGGCATCAATGCCGATTTTTGGGCTGTTTTATTTTTCTCAAAAAACGGACTTTTGGGGTGGAGGTGCTGACAGTAAGCACCTCAACTACAGCAAATTTAAGAAATTTAAAAAAACAACAGCGGCCGAATTTCGGGCTTTTTTAGGCTCTTTGAAACAGCAATAATTAATTTTCAAAAATCAACCCCTGTTTCCCAAAAATGACTTGTAACAAAACTAACAAAAAGTCTCAACATTTAGGAAATCTAGTAAACTTTTTTTCTTGAATACTTCCAAGCAAGCCCAACAGAAGAGAACACTTTTAACAACAACAAACTTTTATTTTCGGATCCTCTCAGAATTTCTGTTGAATAACTTTTAACAAAAGTATTTTAAAAAACTAAAAATTCGAGAAACATACAAGAATTTAAGACCTTAAAACAGTATGCCAAGACTCAATCAAATATGATCATTTTTCGAAAGTTATCGTGCGCACAACCTACTACAAACAGACAGATCGACAGACAGACAGACAGGTCGACAGATAGACACCTTCGTAAAAATCGTTTTTTTCTAACTCAGGGGGTCTCAAAGCGTGGAGATTAATTTAAAACCGACCAAGTTAAATTTTGGATAAAACCAATACCGTCTCATCAGGATAAGAATCTAAAAATTGAAAATTCGCCAATCTGAGCGAATATTATTCCTTGCAAATTTATTCACAAGATTAAGATAACATCACTAGCTGAACAAGATAACTTGAAACTCGAAAATTGTAATCATGCGTGCAAATAAGATTTGTAATAACAAAAAACAAACAAATTAAAGTGAATAACAATACAAAAAGTGAATTCGTGAGAGAGGTTTCATCCAATCAGATTGCTACATCTACGAATGTGAGAATCCTCAAAGTCTTGGCCATGTTACACTGATAAAAAGATTTTATTTTTCAAAAGTAATAGTTTCGTTATTTTTTTTACAGTAGAATAATTTTGTTGTTAAAAAAATGTTTGCTGATCCGAAAAGAGATTTTTTCGGTTTATTAAAAAAAAATCGATAAAAGAATAAAATAAAACAATGAAATTTGTCTGATTATAACGCCAAAGTGCTAACTGTAGCAAAATTCTCCCAGAGTCTGATAACCTTCAAATTTTTTTTCTTTTCCTTAATTCTACGAAAAAATGGATTTTTTCTGATCGAATTAGTAACTCATAAGGTCTTTTTTCGACTTTTTATTTCAGTAGGTATTCAACTTTTCTCACTATATTTGAATCAGTGAGATTCTGCTATGGAAGCAGCTACAAGTGGGTGAAATCTTTTTCACTGGCTGAATTTTCTGATTATCTTTAGCGAAAATTTGATTGATTTTTAGTGAAATGTCACTGATGTGCAAACAAATGTTTACTGAAGTAATACAATTTTCCTAGCTTGAAGTTCTTCTGTTGGTTTAATTACAATAAATGTAGCAGAATTTAAGTAAGAATAGAGAAGGGTGACTTCCGGTGGTTGGGAAAGGTTTGTGTTTTTTTCGGTTTTTTTACTTGAATCCTGCTACAAGTTTTCAAAACAGAATGTTCGCTAGGATTCACAAATTTTCTACTTTTTTTTCATTATTTTTTTTCAAGTATTACCGCAAATCCTGAAGAATCAGGTCCGACACGAGAACTGGGACTAATAACCCTATTGAATCAAACTACAAAATATTTCTGGAGGTTAGAGAAACAAAAAATCTAAATTATATTCGAAGGATTTGAGAATAATTCAAGAATTCCAATAATCTCTAAAACAGGGAAGAAATTCGAGACCAAAAAACAGATTGAAACCCAAATATAAGTTACAAAACACAGAGATAGTGTTAAAATCTTTCCAATAATATTAGAAAACAATTTTACAGAATACAAACTTTAGGACAAATCAAACAGATTAACCAGAATGAACATTGTCACAAAATATAATAAATTAGATCAAGTAAAACATCAGAAAGACGCATGTCAAAAATAAATTAATGCAGTCAAGAATATTTCGGAAATCGAATGCTAAACATTCTCAAATAAATGAATAAATATCCAAAACAAAGGGGCCACATTACATCATTCAAGATTTCCTTTTGAATGAGGAAACGAAGTTTTATATTGAATACGTGGATAACGAGATCAATGTATCCTCAAAACCACAGAAGAATGATTTCAAATACTGATAAAAACTTGACAACAGAGAATGTCTTTGAAATATTGTAATATACGAAAGACTCACTAACACGTGTTGTTCCAGAATCTGCTGGACGATTGATGTCAAAATTTTCGGCATTGTTTTCTTATTTGGTAGTGGGCTGAATCCTGAATGGTCGAAATGAGGATTTTTGATTGGCGTTACTATGTGATATCGAGAACAGTTGAAATATGTTCTTAGGAGGTGAATTTGAAAGGTTTTGTGTTCACTGAAGTAATCGCTTCTGAATATGGTGACATAATAAGTGATCTAATTCGCTCTAAATGATGCTGAATTAATGTCCAAGACATCCTTTGCGAAGTGCATAAGAAACCGGTCTGGCTATAAAAGCTCCTACTAAGACTTCAATCCAAATTTAAAATCATAGCACTTGGAACGTTGATGCTGATATTTGAGCTTGAGTTAAAGAGTTCCTACTCGATTCACCTGGAATCGACACAACAAAAATCCAACAAGAGGCATCATGTATTTCGTACCGAGGCAAATAAGTTATTTCGGAAAATGTGAAGTGACAAACCGAAACTTGAATCTCAATAGCATTTAAAGATGTTCAATAAGTATTAGGACACGAGCAGAAGGGGGGAAGTACGTTGACATACAGCAGTAGAATTGGCGGCACATTACATATGTTTGAGTTACTCCAATTGACAAAATTTTTTGACATTTAGTTTAAACATTGTTCAAGAGGGCTGCATAATAATTATTGTACATCAACTCAAAGTGGGACCGGGTCTCCTGGACCCAGAGTGTGGTTAACGGGTTAAAAAGCAACATCCTTTGGTGTCCAATGATTATGTGGCTAAACTAACTAACTAAAACCGCCAAAAATATTTCAAATGGAAAATATTCAGCGCAAACAGCTTTATAAATGAATGAATCTAGTCTCAGCTACCTTCAACTAAAACCGCCAAAACGTTTTAATTGAAGATAATCACCACACACAACATTCTAAGTATCTAGTTGATGTATCTACCCTCACAGTAATATTCCACAACCCCCAGGAACTAACCCTATTATATTCAAGGAACCAAGTCTAAGCTGCCTTGAACTAAAACTGCATAAAACCTCACAATTAAAAAATAATCACCCCAGACAACATTCCATGACTCTAGTTAATTTAGCGATCTCCACAGTAATATTGCACAGCCCCTAATAATTACCCTTGTCCCATTTAACGAACACCGTCTTAGCTGCCTTGAACCAAAACTGTGTGACGTTGCAAAATATTTGCAAGTCTCAAGTTCCTTAAAATTTCAAAAATTTTTTTTTCGAAAATTTCAAAAAAACTATTTCGGTTGTTTTATTTAAAATAATTTCATTCTTTCACTCCTGCCAATCCAGAAGCTGCGCGGTTCTGTAAGACTTGGGTTAATTATTGAAGATAGTTTAAGCTGAAGAATAAAGTCTGCTTGTTTTATTTTCTTTATTATATGTAATTTTTGAAAATGAGACCATCCTAAAGAATCCTGATTCCTCCAGAACTAATGATAGACTTCAAGAAGCAAATGGGACGCCTTTTGTCAATTGGAGTAACTCAACCTATTTGAAATTTCCCGCCAATCCTACTGCTATGTGCCAACCTACTCCTGTCCTTCTGGTCGTACCCTAATATTTATTGAACATCTTGAAATGCTACTAGGATTCAAGTTTTCGTCCAACACTTGATTTTCTAAATAACTTATTCGCCTCGGAGCGGAATTCATGATCTCTTTTGTTGGGAAGCTTTATTGTCGATCCCCGGCATTGCGAGTGGAACCTCTGTAGCTCAGTTCCGGATATCACTGGAAACATTCCTGATGCTATGATTTCTAATTTGGATTGATTCTTAGTAGGAATTTAACAGTCAGCTTGTTTGATGATATACTTCGGAGAGGACGTCTTGGGCAGTAATTCCACATCATTTGGACCGAATTGGTTAAATAATTATCACCAAATTCAGAAGAGACAATTTTGGTGGACACAGTATTGTCATTTGCAGTCACATCCCCAAGAGCCTATTACAACTGTTTAAACTTTCCATAGCAACGCCAATCACGAAACACCATTTCAACCAATCCAAACCAGGATGCGTCGTCGTTTTATCTTGATTGTTTTATTAATTTTTAAAGTAATTTTGTCAAATATTATAAAGTGTCTGTAATATTAGGGTTGGTGAAAGCTGTGATCCGGTCATCTAATTGTAAGGTATAAAATTCATTTTTTTTCATCTAGGAAGAAATATTCTACGAGACTATGTGGCCTTTTTTGTTTGATTTAATTGGTTTCCTTTCTTTGATTATTTGGCACACAGTTTCAGCGATATTCCTGACTGAATTAATTTATTTATGTTTTTGTGAATCTTTAATATTTGAATTGTTATCATTTTGTTGTTAAAATTTTGTCACATGGTTTCCTCAAGTTAATTTATTTAATTTTGTCCCGATATTAGTGAAATTCTGCCCCCTTTGTTACCTAATATTATTTAAAAATCCCCATGTTTATAATTACTGTATTTTGTGATTTATATTTGAGGTTTACCTCAACACAATTGTTTCTGCCCTTCAATTGTTTCTATTATAATCCAGATTGTATGAAGCAATTATATTGTCCTAGAAAAATAAATATTATATGGTCCAAAATTAATTAATCTGTTCGTGATTTATAAATTAGATTAATTTAAATTTGTTTCATTCCGATCTAAAGAACTAGCCCCTTTCCAGAGACAGGGCTGAGCTGGCTCATCCTTTGATTTCCAGTTTACTAATTTTAACTTTTGAATTTATTTAGAATGTTGTTAAATTCTTTTAAATGACCTCCTAAATTATTTTTCTTGTCACCTTTATGATTGATCCGTGAATGATCTGGCGCCCGCAATTATTTAATAAATAAACAAGATAAGTAGAAAATTAAATTTTATTAGAAATGAGTACTGAAGTATATCTGGGCTAATTTTAATAAATTGGTCTGGTTATAACTGCCAACAAATTTACAATTTAAAATAAAATCTTTCTAGTGACCTTTCCAAGACTCTACTGCATAGTATCACTCTGACTTTATTATTAGTTAAAAATTTATCTTCTCAGGTTTAAAATTCCAATATGTGGTCTTTTGCTTGAAAGTTTAGATATTTAGTTGTAAATGCAATGATGGGTAGAAATTTAATCTTCTTGTTTGAAAATTGAACTATTTTATTGAGAATACAA
>CAKNWU010326111.1:0-12836 GCA_932072015.1 Andricus quercustozae
AAGTAATTAGTTGTTTTTTACTATTGAATGAGGAAATATCTTGACTGATCGAATTAGTATTTTTGACTAATTTTTAGAGATCCACTGTTCGCTAATCAAATCTGTAAAATTTCACTAGTAATTAATTCAGTTCTAACAATTTGGATTCAGAGAGGCAATAACGTATTTTTTACGTAAGAAAAGAGCTATGAAATAAAAGTAAATTTCTTTAGACACTCAAGTTCATTCTTATACAAAGCAAATAATATTTAAAAAGTTTGTTAAATAATTGCAATTTTCTATGGAAAATTAAACAAATGTAGGAAATGAAGACCCTAAATGTGTATAATTAATTTTGAGCTAATTGATCTTCTGTCATTTTAAAATGTTTTTAAAGTCTTATTTTTCTTGAATTTGTTTAAACAATCAGATGACAATGTTTTCAAATTGAGATAGGCTATGTCACGTTTAGAATTTCACAATATGACCTTATTATTGTGTCAGTGGAGTTAAGAATGGTACACCATCGCGTTATTGTATTAAAATTTTCAATATTTGACGTTTACCATGTTTATAACTTATCCAAAATTATTATATTATACAGTCCTAAATAATTTTGTTTACCAAGCAACTAGTTTTCCACTATTGAATTAGGAAATATCCCGACTACTGGAATTAGTTTGCATAAGGAAAAAAATCTATAAAATTTGAATAATCTTCCTTACCCACCCAATTTCATACTTATTCAAGCCGATGCTCATTCAAGGCAAATAATTTTCACAAAGTATTCTAAATAATTGCAATTTTCTATGGAGAATAAGGAAAATACAAAACCGAAAAAATTTTGAACTCAAAAAAAGAGTTCTATTAAAAAGTAGGCCATGGAGACCCTGAATATGTATAATTAATTTTGAGTTCGTTGATCCATTGCGGTATGAAGATTCTAAAAAATTCTTATTTTTCTCAACTTTGTTCAAATGAGCAGAAGACAATGTTTTCAAATTGAGGCAGGCTACATCACGTTTACGATTTCACAATATAACCTTCTTCTTGTTTCAATAGAGATAAGAATGTAACAACATCGCTTTATGCTATGAAACTGTTCTATTTTTCACGGTTTCTATTTTTTTTTAATTTTTAAATTATTGTATACAGTACTAAGTAAATTCATTTATTTGCATCAAGCAATTAGTTGCTTTCCACTACTGAATTAGCAAATAATTGAACAAATCTAATTATTAATTTTCTACCAATCTTTCCTGCCTCAGTTTCATACTTATTCAAGCTGATGCTTATTCATCACAAATAATTTTTACAAAGTTTGCTAGACAATTTCATTTTTTATGGAAAATAAGGAGAATATGCAATGGAAAAAAATTTTGAAATCGAAAACAGAATTCTGTTGAAAAGTAGCGGATGAGGATCCTGAATATGGATATAGTTAATTAATATATTGAGCCATATTGATCCTATATTTATCCAATATATTTTTAAGATTGTAACAAAACGCTTTTCTTATTAACTTTGTTCAAACAGTCCGAAGGCAATATTTTGAAAATGGAAAAAGACTAGGTCACATTAACAACTTCTCAATATGGCCTTCTTATTGTTTCAACGGAGTTAAAAATATGACACCATCCCGTTGTTTCATTACAATTTTCTATTTTTCAAGTTTCCCATGTTTATAACTTTGCGTAAAAATTATTACATACATATTCTACAAATGTATAGTTGCTCACTTTTCGCTAATTAAATCTGAAAAATTTCACTTCTAATTAGTTAAATTTGATCAATTTTGATTCAGAGAGCAAAGAAAACATAAAACTAAAATATACTTCTTGAAGCACTAAAGTTGATACTTATTCTTCTCGTGCCTGATCAATAAAATAGATTTTTTTTAAATTTTGTCAATAACCTCTGACACAAAATAGATCTTTGTACTCTTGTTTCATTTTCTCGTACAGTGAGTCATTATTCAATCACAGGGGAGAAGTTTTCATTCGATCGAGGTGGTAAAACTGCAAATATGTTAATTTTGTTAAAATATCATTCGTTTGTAACGTTGTAAATTTCAAACGGTTTATCCTACAAAAAAAAGTGACAAAGGCAAACAAATTGTATTTTTGCTCAGTGATGCTAAGTATGATTTATCAACTTTGTATGGTGTAATAATGAATGAAATTGTTTGAAAAATTGTTTAAGCAAAAACTGACGAGCATTTCGAAAAAATAACCAAGATATTCGTAGGCAGGGGACTTTTTTTGACCTTTTAAAGAATAGATATCTCGGGAACCTATATTAGTGCTTGCAAAAGTGTTAATGGCGGCTCGAATATTAGAAGAAATATTTCTTAGGCATTTATGGTCTAGTGTTAAATAAGCCGAGGACTTTACACTAAACGGACCCAGGTTCGATTCTTGCTGCAGGTGGATATTTCATCAAATTTTTCTGTTTTAGGTTGATCAAGATTTTAAATGATGTAAAGTGTTTAAATTAAATATGGATAATAATATCAATGTTGAGTATAATTTAGGCTATAAGAATCTAGTCATGTAGGAAAATATGTATTAAACTTGAAGAACGAACTACTTTATTTCATTCGCGCATGTTTCCGGCTCAAGAAATATTTATTTGAATCAGTGGGATATACCAATAAAGTATTTGTTTGCCTTTACAATATCAATTCGAATTTCCTCAATTCAAAGAAATATTCATTCCGATCCATGGCATATTCAGTTGAAACAATGAGTCATTCATTTAATTTAAAATGCATATTTTCGTCCTTAATTAATATTTCTTTGAGTCAAATAAATATTCTCCTCCAACAAATAGGTCCTAATTTTGAATAAAATAATGTTAACTTAATCCTATTAGAATTTCATTGGCAGAAGTAAATCATTTTTTTAATTTGAAGTTTAGCAAATAATCGGAACTTTCACGTCAACCTAGTAAAATTCACTTGGTACAAGGAACCTTTTTTCAATGCATGAGTATTGCATTTACTATACTTTGTTCATTATTTTGAAATTAATTGCTTGTTTTGTCAAACACGCGTTTTAGACTTTGTAGGGATGAACAGTCTCTCAATTCCTTAAAGAATATTTTTAAGCGACCTGTTCTCCTACTGAATCCTCGAAATCCAGTATTGAAATCCAATATTGTCACTAATCCTGATTTTAAAAGTCTGTACAACTGGGTTTTCCAAGTGACTGACACCGAATATATACCGCGGTTAAAATGAATAATAATTAATAAATAAAGCGTTTATCCAATTAATTGTAATAAGGTCCTAAGATATTCATGATTACGTACACAATTGGCTGAGTGTTATATTGAATTGAATGTCATATCAAGTTCCCAGAGGAAAATAAAAGTTCAATAGAATAAAAATTTGAAAATAATGTTGTTGAAAAAATAAGAAATTAAATTCAGAATAAATAAAAATTCACGTTTCTCTTTAACGTCCAACATTCAAATTTTCCTAGAAGATTTTTGGATTGAATTACAGTAAAACCCGTCTATGTTGGCCAAACGCGGTTCCATCAAAATTTGGCCAACTTAGGCAGGTTGTCAACTTACAGAAATTATGTTTCTAAACCCCTGTTTTTTTCATAATACATACTAGTACACACCTATGAATGAAATAAATAGCATAATACGTTATTTTGAAAAGAAGGAACTTTTGGAATCTTCGCAGAAAAACAGCGGTATCATTTTTGTTGCAGCTTACTTGTTATGTTCTTGAAATAAGATTTTTTTTTCTTAAAATCAGAATACTTCAATTGTGATACTACGACATGATCCTAGCTGCACTCTCATTCTCCATTGTCTCATTTCTGTTACAATTCAAAAGAACTGTTTTAAATGGAAAAAATGCAATTTATAAATTCTGAAAACCCTTTTTTTGAAGTCAGGGTGTGTCTTAAATCATAAACATGTCAATAATTCCAAAGTTTTCCTCGTAAAAAATAATTGGTGGCCCCAAAAAGGGCCGATATGTATCAAATGAGACAAATTATATGGTAAATTCAGTGTAACATTTTCAACTACTTTATTCTTTAGAGTTGACAAAAAAATCACTAATTTTGATTTGCTTGGTAACGTCTGCAGAGAAGAGATGTTTCTCCATGTCACTTTGTATCTTGAACAACCTATCCATTAGCTGAGGCTGGTGACTGGAAGAGTACCTTAGCAGTTGCGCTAAATATTGTAGAGCTTCTTTATGAGTTGGCACTGGCGTACTGTCCTCGTTCACTTCTTCATCGCGATTTTCCGCTGACTATCACCTTTATCGAGTAAGTCCAAAACTTCTTTCTTCTTTTCAATAGTCGACTCGATAATTTTCTTTCGTTTTGCACGCATTATGCAGTCATTGAGCTTTCGTTTTAAAGAATGTTCCTATCGTCCTTAGAAAAACGTCCAGTCGGTGATCAGAGATCAAATGAATTGAATCTTCACAGTTGACTATTTTATGTTATCCCATGTTGAGTTATCATTGGCCGGCCATGAAGGAGTGGGGGATGACTTACGGGTACTGGTCGTTGATTTTTGAGTGGGGCTTCTGCTGGCTAAGTGGCTTATTAGCTTACTGAGTCGATGTGGAATAAGATAAAAGAGACTACTGGAGAGGTTGAAGTCATTTGATCTCTAATCTTCAAACGCTATCTGTCTGAAAGTTGTAATTTACCGCTCTGCGTGAATTTCAGTGGCCAACTTCGACAGGTTGGAATATGTGAAAATCTTGCAAAAAGGCGGCCAAGATACATGATAGACAGGTGGCCAACTTATCAAAGAAGGATCCTATTAAAGTCAATGCAAGTTTTCCGGTTCTGTAAAAACCAGTCCAACTTATACAGGTGACCAGGTTACAAAGGTGGCCACCTTCACAGGTTTTACTATACTACTCAGTTAAATTCTTTTAATTAGTTTTCTTCTTTAAATCGTAACCTTGAGAATTTTCGTCCTCTTACTGTTTCGCTTGGAAGTTCACCCCTGAATATATATATTCCCCTGTTGTGTATAAAAAACAGGTACAGGTAAAAAAGTTAACGGAAAAAATCGGTATCAGTAAAAAAACTCATCAGTACCAACATTTTTTTATCGATATTTTAAACAGCATATTTTCAGGGTGGAGTCTAATGCTACTTTCTCCTCCTCGGTATCAGCAATTTTGCAAGTTTTCCTCACTGACTAAAAGATATTGAAGAAGGTAAAGTTTGTAACTAATAGTATATTGCACAACTAGGGTCGAAAGGCTATGATTGCCCGAGTTGTGCACGCTATTTTTCATCTTTGCTCGCTTTTTCCGCAATTGTTGGAGGTGTGGGATATTGTTGTTCATTGTCACTTTGTTCGCGACCCGAATGCATTTTGTTGAGAAAAATCGACAATAATATTCTTCTGTCGATCATAAAGGTCTTGAACTTGGCCATTTCATTTCTTTTCATTCCGCTAGGTCATCAACCGCCCCCCCCCCCCCTAGAGAGGAAAAGAAAAATCGGCTGCATTTGGCCATTTTCGCTTCGCTCTACGGGCATTGAACATCGATCTTTCGATAAAGGTGTGATGAAAAAGTATTTCTATCACGGAAGTCGAATCCCAGGGATTTGGAAAGGTCCTTTTGATTTATTTACTTTATTTTTGTGACTATCGTTGGATAGGCGTATGGGTTTGAACAACATTATTGATCACTATTAATCTGATCAAAGCAATTGCTTTGATCAGTTACGGGGGTGCCTTTCCCCTTTCAGGCCTTGAAAATGGGTAAGGATTTAAACAACCTTAATTCTGCGACCAGTCACAGGGCAGCTTTCCCGCCTCCACAAAACTTTGGAAAGGCGTAAGGGTTTTAACAACATTTTTTCTTTGATCAGTCTCAGGAGTGTCTTTCCACACCCCCGCCCCCTCCCACCCATGAGACGTTGGAAAAGGGTAGGGGTGAAAAACATTTTTTCTCTTATCAATCTCAGCGGTGCCTTCCCGTCCCTAGCAAACGTTGGAAAGGGGTAGGACTTCTAACACCATTATTTCTGTGACCAGTTTCAGGGGTGCCTTCCCGCCCCAATGAGACATTCGAAAGGGGTAGGTGTTTGAAAAATATTATTTATGTAAATGTAAAAATAATGCGTACATTTCTAGTTGAAAACAATACACTAAAGCTATAAACTGTTTTTAACTTGGCTGGATTCCTCGTGAATTATGAGTATTTGTACGCTTTTGACGAAGGTAAAGAAGTGATAATGAATCTGCAAAAATGATTCAATTTATAATTTTTATTAGTATAATTTCCTACATTATTTACTGGAGCAGTGTTACTGGATTGTTTATCCCCCTCTCTCTCTCTCTCTCTTGGAATATGAGTAAAAGTAGACCTTTGAGTACCTAGCTTAAATAAGATTCGTTTCAAATTGAATTTCTATTTATTCTTTTTCACGCGTCTTAAACATGAAAGAAGACAAACAATTCTATATTCTACCTACTATATAAATTGCTAGTTGAAAAAATGAAAATATTCCATACCATGTCGCATGAATTCTATTCGATGAGACTTTTGATATTTATCAATTATATTCAATGACGTGACCTGTCAGAGGAGTGCCTTCCCGCCCCCCATGAGACGTTGTAAAGTGGAAAGGGGGGGGGGGGGATATTATGTATGTGATCAGTTACGGGGTTGCCTTCTCGTCCGATGATTCGTTAATCGTAATTCTTGAGTTGCCAATCGACGATAAAGTGAGATATAAACATAAAATGTTCCATTTAAAGCGTCAAGAGTCAAAAACTGACGAAATAAACCTTAAAATGCATGATCCTACATTAAAATGCCTGATAGTCGCTTCGGCATGCTTGAAATAGGCTTTTTAAAAATACCGGCAAAAAAATCGTCGGTACCGGTAATTTTCTATTTACCGATACCAAGCAAATGTTTTTAAATTTTAGGCTCCAAATTGGAAAATACCGACGCAACATCGCTGTATAGTGTAATCGAAGAGCTAGCAGATGTAGTCATTTGTCAACGTGGGATTCATAGCATTACATTTTTCGATATTTTCACCTAAGATTGAAGAACTACTGACATATAAGTGGATTTTTATGTATTTAAATAGCCAGGAGCACCTTCCGTGTAGAAATAGCCCGTTTTGACCCGGCCAGAAGAAGGTTTCTGATTAGAATCTGCCCGGGTCAAACCGGGATACTATTTTGTTAATTACCCGGCCGGGATCAGACCAGATTCCCACCAGGATACAATCGGGCCAAATCGGGCCATACCTGATTTAGCCCGGTTTACTATTTCTTAATTTCCCGGCCGGGATCTCACCGGGTTCCCATCGGGATCCGGTCGGGCCAATCCGCGCCACACCTGATTTAGCCCGGTTTAATATTTCTTGATTACGTGGCCTGTATTTACCTCGTCGGCATCCGACAAGATTCCGGTTGGGACAAAGCAGGCTTTACTCTTGTTTAGCCCGGTCAACTATTTATTTAATCGGCTGACTGGTATCCGCCTAGATTCCAGTCGGGATCTGCTATGTTATGGAAATATTTAAGAAATTGTCCTACTGAATAAAACGACTTTTCCGAAAAAAATAGTTTTAACTTTAATCACCGAAAACAGAATGTATTAATTACACTCTTCTTCACTAAAATGTCGTATCACTATGTATTATGGTAAGGAGATCAAACATTTTAGTGAAGCAGAATAGAATTAGTACATTTAGTTTTCGTAGATTAGAGTTAAGACTATTTTCGTCGGAACAGTCGAAAAATTATTTTGATTAAAAACAGTATGACATTAATTTTTAGAATATATTAAGTACGCCGCGCCGTGTGGATGGACAGACAATCAATATTAGCAGACGACAAAAATGATGCAGAAGTAGAAGTATCATAACTTTAAAATCATCTAAAGAAAAGAATGGCGATCAAAATCGTTTGCGAGCGAAAAAGCGCAGACTAGTTGTAAAAGTGAGAGAAAAAACTAAAATTAATAATGATAATTCTGATCATTCGGATCATTCTGATTCATTACAATGGTGATTATGACACCGAAAATATCGGAGCAATAAATACAGAATCACTGAACGACATTGGAGGTAAGTTTTTATAGGTTTAAATATTGTATTTCTTAACTTTCTAAATAAATTTTGTGAACTTTTTTGTGATATGTTTCAGTTCATAGAGAAAAATAAATGTGCTTATTGAAGTATTAATTCCTGATATATTTTTCAGTATATTGGAAAGTATTTTAAGAAAACATTTTACAGCCAGTTTGGCAATACAATTTACTTCTGTCAAAAGGATGCCGAATAAATGCTTATTAAAAGAAACCCCATTTGACGATTGCTTATATGGTATGTATTATAAAATTATTAGGTAAGATATTCAAGATCTTATTTTTTAGCAGAATATGCTATTAATATTTTACTTTCCTTTCAGGAGTACTTTCAGAAACACATCACGATGCCTCCGCCGGTAAATTAATAACGCAAAATACGTTTACCATCTTATTAGGAAATGCGTTGGAAAACGCTAAAGACTGGAGAGGTGCCAGGAATAAAAAGGAATCCAGTCGAGGAAAAAATAAAAATAATTTCGAGCATAACACTGAAGAAGAAATCCAAGATACCTGCGAAGGAAGAATCGAGGATGAACTCGATGTACTTTTGAAATAAAACTATTTTTGGTAATTTAGGTTGGCCTTATTTTTTTTATATTCCTGATTAAAAATTTCTTGTTGCAGCCTGACCAGAATCCGATCGAGTAGCTAAGTCAAAAACTGGTCGGGTCTCGACCGGATTACCTTATTTGTATCCGGGATTCGAACGGATAAACTGGCCAGTGCAGCGTGACGAAACCAACCAGAATCCGATCGGACAGTCTGACCAGATTCCGAATACAATCAGGACAACCCTGCCGGAATCCGGCCCGAACCCAGTCATATTTTCTACACGGGGCTCATAGATTCTCAGTGAAATTTCACTGACTCAAATTTAGGGAGCATATATCAATTGTCAACGTCTCCTAAAAGTCTGGGTATGCATAATTGATTATTTTTTACACTTCAAAATTAGTATCCCTCTTACTGCAACATCGAAACCAAAATTTGGTCAGGGCAAATTTCGACGTATCTACCAAAATCAAAATAGATGTATACGCAAATATTAACAAGTGGGATCATCCAATGGACTGTTGGATGATTATTAACATTTTTTTATTTCACTTCCTCTTCCACTTTTTTCGAACTTCTCGTTGGTAGACAGCTGACGTGAATACACCCGTGAAGCCCACTGTGGTTGCGCTGGAACATTATTGACCCTGTGGGGTTGCGACTATAGCCAATAAGTTCCTGGTACATTATATTAGTCTCTATTGAATAATTAAATATTTTCATATCGGTAACATGCTCATTTTTCATGTATTATGAAGTTCTTCTAGGTGTGCCATATTCGAGCCATCTCCTCTATGTTCTGACTGAAAAATTTTGATTTATTTATTTGTTTAAAACAACTTGCAGCGAAATCACAACAAGGGAAATACAGAAGTAAATCGAAAAATTGGTTCCTTGATTTGGCGCTAATGGCCAACGACAAAAGGTTGGGGCAAAGTTGCGTATGTTTGGGGTTTAAGTGGTATAACGTTGAAGCAAAGAGCTATATTAGGGGCCAGCGGCTGTGATAAGGCCATGTGATGGCTGTGGCTACCTATCTGGGTCGGGGGGGGCCGGGGGGAAGAGATTTTATGGCGTAGTGAAGGTATTAGTGGATGGTAGGAGGTAAAGGGAGACTTAAGTAGAAGTGGGGGGTAGTGTAATAATCTAGCATAAGCTGGGGTAAAAATGTGACACATAGGAAAATGTGGCACTTGGGGTAATATGGAGCCCGGGGTAATGTAGGCCCCAAGTCCTCGATTCCTGATACAGCTGCAGCGCGGCGGCGGAGGCGAGGTCTTTTTATAATAGAGAAAGAATATACGACTATCTTTAACCGCATCTGACCCTGTGTGTGTGCCTTTCAATGTAGTGATGTTAGTGAGATGAGGTAAGCTGAGATGTGGTAAACTAATTTACTCAAGGGTTGTTTTTATAGGGTACAACGTACACCTATCCATCCAGAGGTTGTATGGTGGTGCCTCTACAGACTACCTCTATCCCAGTTTTTCACTGGGAACTCTGAAACAATTGTAATCATCAAAAAAGAAGTAAGGGTACATTAATCGATATAAAGGTTGATTCTTAGGGATGAAATTTGCATATATTCCATCACGAAGTGTTCGAGGTGTCTTTGGATTTAAACCGGAATCAAATTTATTCCTGAAAACGGATGAATTCCATATTCGCTGATATACTCACAAATAGGGCCAAGTGTACACACATCGTGCGTGCGCAATCACTGACCCCACTGCGTTCAGGGCAAACAGGACTTCAAGGTCAGATGTGATTGAATTTCGGTTTATTGAGGTTGAAAGAGGAATTGACAAGCTTCAATTTTAGATATTTTGGTAGGTTGTAGGACTTTGGGTTTTGTTCCCACGGCAATCTAAAAGTTGCAAAAAATTCCTTTTTTTGAGTCTCAACCCCCATTTTCTCAAAAACTTTACGCGGTGGACAACTTTTGAGCCCAGATTCGTCTTTAGCGCAAAAAATCTATCGCCACTCCCTTTATGCAACACCCTTGTATAAAAGTGCAATAGGAAATAAAAGTTTCTCAACCACATTTCAACATCATGATCGATGCGTAATAATCCAGTCAATGAAAAATCTACGTATCTCATGATTATTTGACAAACAAGCAATAACAACTTTCGTAAAATATGTATACACAATGACTCAGAAAAAAACTTCGTATCAAAGCACCAATAATCTTTCATCAGGAATAAAAGAATGCCACATTGATGAGTTTTAAACATTTGAAATTTTTTATTTAAAATGTTATCTGATTCAATAGAATGAATCCGATTGAATGGTAATTTTTCTACATTCTGAGCCATTTTTTGTATCGCTGGAAGCTTCTAAGACTTTAATTTAATAGAAGTTCGACTTTTCTTTTAATTTGTTGAAGAAATATCTTTGAAGTCCTTTCAATTTATTCCCGTCTTAATTTCTACTAAAATTATCGGAAGTTTCTTTCAACAAGTTTTTGTTACAAAAATTATTAGGAAAAAACAAAACAAACATATGTGTCGAGTTTGCAAAAAAGGTAACTCGTTAAAGTTACAGATTATTTTCTATAAGAAAGGAATTCAATTTCTACATGACATAATATCATGTTCCCTCAAAAGTTACTAAATCACCTCCCCCTGACCTTATTCCTTCAATTTAAAAAGAAATATTCATTAGTTAAAATAAAAAGTACGCCATATTGTTCCTTTGCATGGATTTAGGATTATTATTATAAATTTTGTTGTACACAGAGAACAAATTTAAGAATCAACCCACACAGATTTCTCAAAAATTGAGTTTCCAGTTTCAGTAAATTAAATTGCAAATCGAGAGTGAAAACTGAAGGCAGTTAAATTTTTAACAAACAATTCTTAATTTGACCCTCTGTGTGCATTGAATTACAAACAAATATGAGCAAAAATTACACATTTTATACTATTTCATGGTTGAATTTGGTTTAAGACCTGAGTTATCCGAACAAATATTTTTGGATCAATTACATTTGTACCCATATATAAATAGTGCCACCTTTCGTCACAATTTTCATTAAATCTTATCAAAATTCTGAAATTTGTATCACGTGTTTGTGAATGGCCCTAAGTATAATTTTTTCGGCATGTAAATTGTGTCAAAAAAACATGTTATTTTCTTATTGCACATCTTTTACATACATTGACAATCTTAGTACTATAAACTAAATTTCCGTCGCAAATGATGATACATCACAAATGCTTCCACTCCGTAATGTAAACATGAGCTGTAGCTTGTCATAAATTTTAGGATAACAGCAAGTACATATATACGTATATATATATATGAAGAAACGATCAGTTAAAAAATTATTATCAAACGTTCTCGAAATTGTACAAGAATCATTGTCTTCTGAATAAAGAAAATGAGGTTTTTTGTTATTGCTCCACTCGTTGCCTTTGCAGTCATCGGCATATCTCTTGGTAATTATGAAATTTTGTGTAATATTTTCATTGCAAAAAAAATCGTAATATATATTTCTTACATTAAGAACTTCTACTAAAACATTTTTAAACAGTAATATCTCAAAAATATGTAATGACTTTTACCAGAAAGATACAAATTTTCAGTCTCGTGTCCCTAAAACCATACGGTTCTTTTTTGAATCTTAAATGTGAGATGATTTTTATTTGTTCTGGATGTGAAGTGATAGGAAACAAATGAAAATAAAGTGTCTTGCAAAATTGAAGATAGAACCCTATGGTTCTACGGTCGCGAAACATATATTTTTTTAATGTTATGAGTAATATATTCGTCAACTTCGGATGCCGAATAAAAATCATATGAAACAATCAAATTACCTATAAATATAATATTTTTTTAGTATCTAGGTAACATTCACAAGCATTGTTATGGAGTTTTTATTATTTTATTGCGTGGTAAATTAATTTGATTCTTTATAATACCAACACAGCTTTTTACCTCGGCACCGCTTAACAATCTGATGGTTAATTTTTTTTCCAGACGTGGGTGAAGCTCAAACTACCGGAACCCCAGGTCCAACAGGTGGTGGTGCTGCAGGCGGAGGTGCTCCAGTTGGAGCTGCTGCAGGAGGTGATCCTTCATTAGGTGGTGGAGGAGGAGGTGCAGCAGGAGGAGGAGGAGGCGCAGCAGGAGGAGGAGGAGGCGCAGCAGGAGGAGGAGGAGGCGCAGCAGGAGGAGGAGGAGG
>CAKNWU010326116.1:0-15618 GCA_932072015.1 Andricus quercustozae
TTTTTAAATGCGTAATAGAGTTACATAGAACTTACATCTGCGCAGCAGAGTTCAATGTGGAGTGACATAGCACTGACACTGACGGACGCGCAGTACAGTTATGCGACATTCATGGCACTTATGGATGCGCAGTAATATTAGGGGTACTTGTAGATGCGCAATAGAGTTACATAGAACTTACATCTGCGCAGTAGAGGTCCATGGAATTTTTGGATGCGCAGTATATTCACTTATGGATGCGTAGTACAGAATACTAATTTTTGGTTAAAATTCACAGATTACAATTTTTGAAACTTTTATCAAATTGGGGTATTTTCGTGAAAGTCAGTATGAGGGGGGTTTTCCGGGCACAGGTCACGAATTAGGGGTCATAATTCAAAAAACAACAATTCCAAAATTTGACTAAAATGTTTTATTTCCATTAAAGTGAAGGGAGGGGGGGGGGGGGGGCCGAGTCTCAAAAAACGAAGTTTGTGTAAAAATTCAAATAAGCAACTTAATTTTTGGAAATTCTATTTAATTAGTGGATTTCTATGAAAATCAGTACGCGGGGGGTTTTCAAGTTGCAGAACAGGAATTTAATGTAAAAATTCAAAAGAGCGACTTGAATTTTGAAAATTATATTAAATTAGTAGATTTTCACGGAAGTCAGTAACAGAAGGTGTTCTGACTCACAGTACACAAATTTGGGGTCAAAATTCGAAAAGTGGACCTATTTTTGGGAAATTTCATTAAATTGCTATATTTCCATGAAAGTCAAGCACGAGGGGGTTTATCGAGTTATAGAACACTGAGAGTTAACTTCAAATTTTGAAAATTGTATTTAATTGATATATTTCTGTGAACTCAAAATTTTGATCAAATTTTTCAATTTTTACCTTAAACTCGTGTTCTGTTACTTGAGAAATCTCCTCATCCTGACTTTCACGGTGAGCCACTAATTTAATCAAATTTGAAAAATTTAATTCGCTTTTTTGAATTTGAACCCAAATTTCTGTTCTGTGCCCCGAAAACCCACCTCGTACTGACTTTCATGTATACCAAATTAATAAAATTTTCAAAATTTAAGTAAAATTTTGGAATTTTGCCCCCATATTTGTGTTCTACCCTCCCCCGACCCAGTAATGAGTTTAATAAAAATCTACGAAATTAATAAAATTTTCAAAATTTGAGTCGAATTTTGAAATTTTGAAATTTGGACCTCAAATTCGTATTTTGCTATTAGAAAAACCGTGTACTGTCTTTCATGGAAATCAAACAATATAATAAACTTTTAAAAATTTAGGTGGATTTATTGCATTTTCCAAAATTTAGGTCGCTTTTTTTATAGAATCTTGACCACAAAATTCGTTCTGGAACCAGATTCTGGTTCAGAATTCGGACGCACGGAGATCTTGTCCCCCCTTTTTTCTCTTTTTTCTTCTCTCTCATTTGGTCAGCAACCAATTTGTAAATTTCACAAATATAATTCATGGAACCTTTAAGTTGTACCTGAGGTTAAAACGTCCAGACTGAACCCTGTAATTTTTTAAGCGTCCGGGTCCGGATTCGAACCTTTTGTATTTTCAAGAGTTCAGGTGCGGCTCCGAAACCTTTAAATCCTTTTGGGTCTAGGTCCGGACCGGAACCTTGCTGGACCATTTAGGTCAACGGACCTTTTAAAAATTAGGGGCTCCGATCTCTGGTTCTCAGACTGACTTTAAGGATTAATTTCGCGAATATTTTGACCAAGCTTATAGATAATTGCATTGCATTTATTCTGTATATTTCCACTTGGCCAAGTCAAGCTTAACACTTGTAAAATTCTGGCAATATCCAGATAAAGCTCCTTACAATTTTCAAGATACGTTGCCCTATATTCTAGAAAAATTTAGATTTAAAATAAGCTAAGGGTCTTCAAAGAATTGGAATAAATTGAATCAATCGTAAAAATCGTCAACTCGTGTTAATGGTGACTATTTCTCTCTCTCTTATCGCCCTTTTTATGTTCATACCTCTACACCACCATCTTCCACCGGTCCTTTACCCCGTTTAGTTTCTCCTCCAGCACTAACTCCCATCCACTCACCTCCCACCTTCATTCTCGTTTCTTCATAGCCCCTCTATCTACCTTACCCGAATAAACACCCTGCCTGCGCCATCTCCCAATCTTCCTCTTCTACTCCTCCTTTCACCCATACTCCCCTTCCTGTGTATTCTCCTTCTCATCCTCTTCAACCCCTACCCTACCTCCTGCTGTTCCTGTGTGTCCTATATTTTCACCTCTACACTAGCACTTTTCACACTACCAACATCATCGCCCACAGTTTCTGAGCCTACCTCTTCTATAAATTCTTCCGCCTCTTTCTACTCCTTAACTTTTCCTACCCACATAAACTTCCATCAACCTCCTCCTCCCCTCCTCGTTCTCCTCTTCCTGACCATCCTTATGTTGCTTTGTTTCCTTTTTCTCTCATTAAAACCCTACTAACTCTCATCTTCCTGTTTCTTGTTAGCCTCCCTTCCCAACCCTACTTGCACTGTCATTCCCATCGCCAAAAATTTATCATCATAACTCTTTTTCAAAATGCTATGATAACTGAATACATGATACTGATGTTGTATAAGTTCTATGTATTATTTTATAAAAATACATATCACAAGTGCATACATAGAAGAACAATGTTGTATGATGCTACACATTTGCGAACAACCTAGGTAAACTATTTACATATTGTGATTGGGCATTTTGTTTTGATAAGAATTTTCTGCCATTTTCATCAGTACATCAGAGATTTCAGAACCAGCTTGTTGCACTAACTCGTATAAGTAACCTTGACCTTTGGCCAGCAACAAAAAAGGATGACCAAATTCCTGTAAATGAAAAAATGCGGAATAAGAGATTAAAACAAAACATTATAGCAAAAATATAAAATGAAATATGGAAAATCTACTCACGACCATGTGACCTGCATCCATGCAAATGAATTTATCACAGTCTATGACAGTATTAAGTCTATGAGCAATAATGAAAACAGTGAAGTCCTCAAATCTTTTCCTAATTATTTTTTGAATGAGGTCGCCGGTTTGTGAATCCACATTGCCAGTTGCCTCATCCAGAACCAAAATTTTATTATTTCTGACTATGGCTCTTGCCAGACACAACAATTGTCTTTGTCCAACACTGAAGTTTGCTCCACCATCAGTAACTTGCCCATAGAGACCAGAATGTGCAACAATATCTTTCAGCTCTACTTCTGCCAGGGCTTGCCAAAGAAACTCATCAGTGAACTCCTCAAAAGGATCCAGATTTGCTCTAAGTGTTCCAGCAAAAAGAAGAGGCTCCCGAAGAATAATACTGATCTTTGATCTTAAGTCATGCAACCCCAAGTTACCAGTTTGGACCCCGTCTATAGAAATTTCTCCCTCTATATTCGCCAGTCTAAAAAGCGCAGCTATCAAAGAAGACTTTCCAGCTCCAGGTCTTCCCACGATGCCAACTTTTTCCTTAGGCTTTACAATGAAGCTCACATTTTTCAGTGCCAATTCACCCTCAAGATTATATCTTAAGCATACATTCTTAAATTCAACACAACCCTCTCTTGGCCATTCTAGTGGTGGCTTCCTATCCGGTTCACTTTCCAAGGGAGGTTCTTGTGGAACTTTTGTGTACCTCAGGATTCTTTCAACTGAGTTCATTTCGTTTTCTATTTCCGCAGTTTGGGGAATTCCCCACTGAAGTATTGATGATAGATGAAGGCTTTGAATTATAATGAAACCTACCTTTGCAATTTCTTTTTCACCCGTCATTAGAATAAATAAGAAAATTACAATGCCCACGTAAATTGAACTGATGAGATCCAAGCAGAAACTTAAAGCTCTCGAACCAGAAATAAAGAGGAACCAAGATGCTGAGTGGACATCTTGATGGTTATCAAATTCTTTTGCTAAGCGTTCCTGGGCTTTGAAAGCTCGCACTGTTGTTAGGCCTTGTAGTGTTTCTTTTAGATGACTGAACACTAGTGATTGAGCTGGATAAGTAAAATAGGGTTGAATTTTATGTTGATTTAAGAGATCATGTTCAAGTTTTAACCACGCCTCATGATCATGTTTCTAGAATTGCACCTTAGGAACGTCCCCTTGGAAATAAAAAAAACTAAGCCCCTTATTAATTTCTATAGAAGCATCCTAATCCACGCCCTCTAGCAAAGTCTAGTTTTAAAACCTCGTTCACTATTCTATACTCTTATTGACATTCCTTCCATAAGCCCATTTTTACCGTCGCTACTAAATCTTTTACGAAACTTTTTGACAGCCCCTAATGAAAAAGCCTACATAGTAAACCACATGGACACATATGTGGTAACCCACATGAGTACCCATATAGGATATTTTATGAGTTCTTGTCTCAAATAACGATCTAATATAGGAATATAGGATGGAAACGTATATCGGTTCTTATTAGGATGGTCGAATATGCAACTTACTTTTTCTAAACATATTTCATTTTTTTTTAAGTTATACTCCCATGTGGGATTACATGCAGGAGCAATTCATAGATTTCCATAACGGTATTCATATAAGAACCCATATGAGAAACCCACAAATATTTCCCATCATATCTCAGTAATTTGAGACAGGAATTCATAAAGGATCCCATATGGGTTCCTATATGGCTTCCCACATTGGTTTTTTCGTAGTTTCCTATTTAGGCTTTTTCAGTAAGAGCAAGTGAGATATTCCAGTTATTTTTAAGGCCATGTAAAGGCAACCTCAGATAAACGTTCCTTGGTACTTTTTATGTAGTTTTCAAAATTTTCAATTCAATATCTCATTTCGTGTGAACGTAAGTTGCGCGAAAAAAAATCTGAAAAAAAATGTTGAGGTTACCTCTGCATGTCTTTAAGTAGCGATCTTTGATACTTACTCATTCCCTCCAGACGCTTAACACTTCTATTTCTCTTGGCGTAAATTGAATTCAACAAGTAGAAAACATATCCAGTGATGATAGTAGGTATCAACATCCAATAACTCATAACAGTTGCCATAATAATCATTGCTGTGAGATACAGAAAAACTGTCAGTACACCGTTCATACGAAGAGGTAGATTCTTATCCACTAATACAATGTCATTGGAAAACCTACAGTAATGATAAACTATCTTGATAACAATATTCGTCTATAAAATACGAAAACAAACAAATGATAAAAAGGCAACAAAACTTGTGCATAGAATAGAGTAGAGAAGTGTAGAGAATAATGACCTGCTAATTATCTTTTCTGAGGAAGTAGCATGGAAAAAGGACATCGTTGCCCTGATGATATGAACGAACATTACTGCATGCAAATTTTTTGAAGACTTCAGACACATCTCGAAGAAGACAAAGAACTTCATATAAGCGGAGATGACTGTTGCTACAATTAATCCACTGTAAATATAAACGTACCAAAGCATATAGTCACCTTTCAAATCATCACTATAATTAAAATCGGTGCTAATATTGCTGGGGTTTTTTACATTAACCCAGTACAAAATAAAATATTTTCCTCCACTGTCAGCAATCTGATGCAGAATGCTCAGGCCAAACACAAGTAATACAAAAGAGAGGCTACCAACTGCCTTAAAGTAGGACCAGTAAACCCAAATTGAAATTTTTCCGTTTGTCGTATGTTCTTCTACGTCTTTTCTTTCTAGTTCAGAAGTAAAATCTGTTGATTGAACTTCACCCATCAGAGACTTCACATCATGATCAGCCTCTTCGTTTCTATCAACTTTTTCCTCTGTAGCTTGAAGCACAGACAAAAAGTCCAGACTTGAATTGCTAAGTTCATGGAAGCTTCCCTCAAATTTGACTGTTCCTTTACTTAGAACATAGACACGATCAGCACGGTTCAGGTACTGGAGCTGATGAGTGACTAAAATGACTGTTTTTCCTTTTAAGTAATCGCAGATACATTCTTCGAAAAAAGATCTACCAACGTGAGTATCAAGAGCTGATAATGGATCATCAAGAAGATAAACATCACCTTCTGCATAAACAGCTCGAGCAAGATTTATTCTCGCTCGTTGACTCTCACTGAGATTAATACCCTTTTTACCTATAATTGTCTGATCCTTGTGAGGGAACATGATGAAATCTTTCTCCAATTGACAAACTCTTACTACCTTGTCATATCGTTGTCTGTTCATTGACTGACCAAAGAGAATGTTTTTCCTTACACTAGATGCAAAAATCCAAGGTTCTTGGCTGACATAGACAACTTTTCCATGAACTTCCAGTTTTCCCGAGTTTAGTGGCAGTTCTTGCAGAATTCCATGGAACAAATTAGTTTTTCCAGCACCGACTTGACCTGTAACTGCAGTAATATCTCCACGTTTGGCAGAGAAAGTGATCTTCTTCAGGGTATCAGCATATGCACCTTCGTCCCACTTGGCTGTCGCATTTTGTAATAAAACAGCCATATCTGAATCGTTGTATTCTTCTCTGACTCGGGTTAAATCTTCAACTGTATTAAAACTTATCTTCCTATAATTCGCATGAATATCTTTGGACCGCTTAACTTTGTATGAGAATTCTTCTAATTCCATGAATTCTTCGATTCGTTTTATCGATGCTATGGCCTTGCCAATTCGCTGAGTGGCTGAATGAAAAAAAAATTTAATGTAAAGATTTCAAATCACAATACAACTAAAACTACTTTTATTTTCGATGTTAGAGTTTCTTTACCAGCGATAGGTATATTGTTCCTGATGTTATTTTTCTTAATATATTGGTATGTATTAATACTATTAAAGGATTAATAGATTTTTTCGTCTTTAAAGAATTATTTCTCGCTTTGCTAAGAAATACAACAATACGCTTAAGTAGCATTATTATATACCAGTAAACAAAGAAAAATAGAATCAAGAACAACTAAAATTATACTTATCACTAATACTCATATCACAAAATATCTTTCAGACTGATATAATATAGTGACTATTGAAAGGATTTTTTAGACCTAGTCATTCAATTAGGAACACGCTTATTGGAACAGCAACTGGAAAAATTGAAAAAAGCAACCCTGGATCGGTAAGGTGATTTATGGTAACGGTGATTTATGGTAACTTATCTCCTTGGGTTGCTCCAATCACTTTTCGCGTGATCAGTCTGTCAAGTATCAACCCATAATAGCAAACGTGAGGCTATGATTCCAGCACTCCTGGAAAGTAATTTTGAATCGAAATGCGCAAGCGCAACAGCTAGAAGAGGTAATCTGGCTCAAAGTGCGCAAGCGCAGCAGATAGGAAAAAGTCTTTTCATAACTACAATTTAGCACTGATTCTGCATTGGTAATTTCCTGCACGCTACATATGCCTCAAAATCCGTATGTAAATTGCATATCTAAATTTTGTAGCACGAGTATGGTTGCTTCGCTTTCTCGTGTATGTTTTGGAGTAGCAAAGAAGGTACTTGTTGCTTGGGAGATAGTTTACCTATCTAGACAGATAAAGTACACTTTGCCGGCGTGTGCGCATGCGCTTTTGTGACCGTCCGCGAAGAAAGGGACCTAATGCGGAAAACATTAATTTGTATTTTTTTGAACCAATCTGTAGTTTCTTAATTGTTCTTTCATAATAAAAAATTGTATTCCGATATCTGAAAAATTCGCATTGTTATTCAATTTTAAACTGAGGCCCTCTTATGGAGTTCCTGTGTTAGACCGCCTTTTCAATCCCTCCACCTGTGAAATGAAGCTTCATGCGTTAGGGTAGGGTGGGGCGAGATGAGCATTGTTGTCTTTTTCACGTCAGTATTTAAAATCTACTAATTCATTGCTTGAATGTACGTCACTATATATATTCTACAAACAGTTTTAATTCTAATTTTGCTAAGATAAAAGTAAATAAAAAAGTATATGCGGAATTAGAAACGATAATAAAAAAGTAGTGCGCTTGGCTCATATCGCCCCCTGCCTGGGACGGGATGATCTACTTAATTAAATGACTTATTATATATTATTTATGAGTAACAGTATTGTTAAGTTAGGGTATGATAAAACAAAAACATATCTTACACATATTTTTCTAAAATTTTTCGGAACATTCAAAGTATTTAACGTTAAGATAATGCAATTCTTAATCCTAACCTCTACCGTAACTAACTCTACAAACAGTGAATATAAAAACGATTTATATCTACGTATCTTTTCATAATACAATTACAGAAATAAATATAACAATGTTTAGACTTGGCCGTATAAATTTTCTCAATAAAAGTTAAATTGTATAGCAAGAAAACTCCCAAATACTAGACTGGTCTACTACACCACGCTGAATTTCATATGTATTGGGGTTTTAAGTCGACATGATTAGTTTTTTATTCGCTTGCACCATAATTAACACACTGCACACTCTGAAACAATGAAACATTGCATCCTAATCGACTGAATGCTACATAAGAGGTTAAGTTAATACACAGGAAGAGGTAGCTCATCGACCCCATATGACAATTTCAAGTAAAATCAAAATTTCACCTATTTCTGTTTTACAATTATATATAAATCTGTGGGAAACTTAAGGCTTAATAAATAAGCTATCTAAATAACCACTGGAAAAACATCTAATATGTGATTTTGTGTGATTCTTGGACTTTATAAACAAAGGAAAAATAGCAGAATACAGGTCTTAAAATTTTCACTTCCTTTTTTTCAAAATTTATTTAACATTAAGCGAAATTTTTGTTAAAAGAAGTTTGATAACGTTCTTCCTGATATTAGTACAAAGATCAGTTATAAAAGAAATGATAACCTACGAGAAAATCGAGTGGCTTATCTTATCCCCTATGTTCATCTCGCCCCACCCTACACTACTTTTCTTATCCAACTTTCTTGGCGGACGGTCACATTTGTTATTTCGCCCATGAGCACTTTTCTGCGCTTACTTGTCCCCTTAAATTTACCTTAAACTCTTCTTACAACATTTATCGCGTATGTCGGGAACGCAAAGCCTTTTTACGGTTTCGTGTGTTTGTCATAACTTTTCTATGCTTCAGATGGACCTTGTTCTTGCAAGCGTTTTTATAGATTTTAAATAGATTTTTATTTTTAAATTTTTATTTTTACATTCTCATCTCAATGGGAAGGTATTGAGTTTATGTGAAAACTGAGTTTTGCGGATTTCATCAAATCTCGACGTTTTCGGACTCACTAATTGGAAAAAATGGATGGCCTGAAAAAAAAGGATGAGTTCGATAACTACATGAGATGTGAAAAAAATGTTAAGAAGAAAAATCATCTAACTCAAACAGATGAAACAATTTCTCAATGCAATTGTTTGAATAAAACGCATATTTTTCTGTTTAATCGTGAAAAATATTATTAAAAATTAGAAAATTCATTTTGTGGTCAAACTATGAAAGATACGAAAAAATGAATAAGCAATAATTGTTCATCCAAAAAAGATCGACAAATTTGTTATCAATCATTTTTTTATAGGACGCGTACTTTATGTTTTAATCGTCAAAAATATCATTTAGGAGAAATAAAGTAAATTTTTGGAAAAGCGACACAAGATAAGAAAAAAATGCATGAATAAAATTTATTTCCTAAAAAAACAGCTACAAATTTGTTTATGCGTGATTTTTTGATAGGATATGTCGTTCTTTTTTAATCGTAAAAAATAACCTGAAAAATAAAAAAGTTCGATTTGTGGAAAAACGACTTAAGATTAAATGAAAATTATAATTAAAAAGAGTTTTCGCCTAAATTATATCTACAAGTTTGCCTTGAACCATTTTTTGATAGGACGCGTAGTTTTTGTTTTAATCATGATAAATAACCTTAAAAATAAACAAATTAAATTTTAGCAAAAACGACACAAGGTACAATAAAATGTTATTTAACAAAATTTTTCGCCTAAATTAGATCTGAAAATTCTATTCTGACTTTTTTTGATAGGATGCGGACTTTTTCTAATTTTGAAAACAAGACAATGAAAATACGTATGTTTCAATATCTGTATCACTATGCAATATCTGAATAAGCAGTCCCGGACCGAGGAACAGTAAATATTATAAGATACATAGGATATAATAGAGTTCAATATAATATATAGAACATTTCGCGTTTCGGACGAATTTTAATTGAGTGCGAAGCAGGAGATATGTGATGAGAATGGGTTGGTTAAAGCCGAAAGAGCTTTAACAAAAAAGAATTCACAATCACCAAATCACAGTTGTCGATGGTTTGACCTATAATTTTAAAAGGTTTATGCACAGATGTGGGGGAAATACAAAAACCCGCCCGCATTGCGCGAGGTAAATACAACGAAATGTGCCCACGCAGCCGGCAGATTTGTTTATTTTATTTGTATTTTAAAACACTCCAGAATATTGCGCTCCAGTAAATTTTAGAACACTACAAAACATTACAGAATTCACTAGAAACTTCCAAACATTTCCAAACTTCAGAATCCTTTGAAACATTCTAGAAAATTTTCAAAATATTTTACAGCATTCTAAAATATTCCAGAGTAGTTAATAACATTGTAGAATATTCTATTCGAAAAAATGTTAGAACAGTCCAGAATATTTTGTATATGTCAAGAATATTCAGGAATAGAACAGTCACATAAGTGTAATGTACCATTTGAGTAACAGTTACGTAAAAGTTTCGTAACTTTTTATGATTAATGAGCGAACAGTAATTTAAATTTGTTCTAGCATTAATCTAAGGGTTATAAAAGTATATCCCCTGAATGTAAGTGTTTTATGTCACAAATATACAGGTCGCGTAACTGTTATCTAAAAATAACGTAACTTTTATATAATTATAATATAATAGACTGGGTTAATTCTCACCGTATGCCAGCAGTTCAGTGATTCCATTTCCTAATATAAAATAGTAAGAAATAACTGTATAAACAGTATCCGCTGCTGAAGCGTTTTGAAATTCAGCGAAAGATGCCAAAGTTAGTAGTAGAGCCATGTGCGTTACATATGTACCGAGCGAGCGAGCAAGATTCTGTAGGAGATTTTGTTTCTTGATACTTTTAATTTCTTTTCTGTAAAAAAAAAATTCTTTTCTATTTTTCCTTTCTTTATTTTGGGGATTTTTATTATACCTTTTTGGTTGTATCTTGACTGGAAGTACTTGCATATGCGCTTATCCAGATTCGATCGTTTTTAGTTCTTAGAGTTTAATTTTTCTTTAAGTTTTAAGAATTTTCCAATCTTCATTTTAATATTAATATGCAATATTAACAGAATTTTTGGATAAATTTAAATGTTCCGTACAAGTTAAATACAACAAATCATATAACTTTCATATATGAAACTTATATGATTTGTTTTTATAGTATATAAGAACCACATAATTAAAACATATATACTGTTAATTGTTTATAAAATTGTTGAATAAATATTTCAGTAGTTTCCCGATTTTTATAGAATGACTGCTTAGAGTTATTGATGCTATAATGCGTAGCATTGCATTGTATTAAATTATTTGAAAAACTTACAATCTGGTTGCTTCGAGAAGATATTGAAAGTGAGTTTCCCAAGCTGACATTTTGATCAACTGTATTCCATTAAGAATTTCACTTGTTAGGCGAAGTCTTTCGTCGGTGCATTTAGTAGAATAGGCTGCTGTACGAGTAGCTGATTTCCACAGGAACCCTGTCCAATAAGTTTGCAAAAGATGATTTATTATTAAATAAATCTAATTTTGGTTAAAACCCATACTTCAGTTGTTACATACCACTAGTATAAAAATGTAAAACTAATGAAACTGTTATAGAGCTCTAATGAAAATGGAAGAAGACTGTGATGTTAGGGAACTGTTATTATATGTAACAGTGATAAAATTCTCATGTAACCAAGAGTTTACAGCAATAAAACTGTTAGGTAAATATTTTTTGACTTCAATATAAACATTACGTAACAGTATTCTAACATACATGTAACGTTCATTCAAAAATAATGTAACCATCATGTAACAGTTATATAACTTTCATGCAGCAGTAGTTTAACTGGAATTTAACATAAATGTAACTGTTATGAATCATTCACGAGCCGCGAGTGATGAGAACGTGCCCGCACGAGATTTTTAAGCGGACTCTTAATTTTGACCAGTAGTTTATTTAAAAATAATGTGGCAGTAACGGAAGGTTTATATAACAGCAAAGAAACTTCTATGCAACAATAAAATGACTGTTATGTAAGAGTGACGTACGTTTTTTGTAACAGTAACATGAGTGCTACGTAACCGTAATGAAACTGTTATTGTGCAACTGTAACAGTGACTTTTATACCACATTACCGTAACTGTTATGACACAGTAACGTAACTGATATGTAACAAATAGTCAAACAAATAAAGAGGTGCTTTCTACACCCAGCAATAAAATTACCTTGAACAAATGCAACAAGTAAAAATACTAGGATTCCTCCACTTGCTAATAGAGTTACATTTCGGCACACCATATACGCAACTATAAGTAATTGAATGGGTACTATCCATGTGTAATGTATTTGAAAAACGCTGCAGTTCACACTTTTTACGCCAATATTCATAAGATTATTAATCTGAGGAAGTACAGGAATTAAATTAGTAATATAATTGAGTTGAAAAAAACGGAATGGAAATAATTTAGAATTCATTTTACCTGACCAATAGTAGTTTTATCTTCAAGAGATCTTCTCGACATTCTCAAAACTTTTCTGTATATCAAAGAGGAGCAAGCAGTTTGAATTTTTATTTCTACTAGTCTCAAGGTATATAAAGAATGATTATTAATAACAGTGTGAATAATAGAGCCGATGAAGTGTGCAGCTGCCCAGCAAATTCCAACGCCAGTTGACATCGTACTTCTGTCGTCAAAATAGCTCAAAACTTTTCCTAAAATGAAAGGCCGGAACATACTATCATGCAAAAAAATTATGTTAATTAATTTTAACTCTACCTAATTAATTTTTAGTTAAATTGATAAACTCGTTTTTACTTGATCACCAATTCATTAATTCCTTGGAAAAATCCAACTATCATAACTTCCGTTCCAAAACATTTTATAAGTACTCTTAACAAAGAGGGTCGAAATTTATCGCTTTTCTTGCACCTCCGGTTTTCTTCATGCCATGTGTTTTCAAGCTTGTTACCCAATAAGCGGCTAGAGTGGTCTCTGAGAGGAACAATGAGGTCTTTTTCTGTAAAATCCCTGTAATAACCTGAGAGGAAAGTTTTCCAGGCCCAACTGTTAAAACGAAAAGTATACTTCACTTATAGATATTAATAAACTATACATTATTATTCTTATTATTTATTGCTCTTGTTATTTATTTCCTAATTATTTGTTATTTTTAAGATTTCATTAAATATACTTACGAAAAGGTTAAAATCGAGAAGAAATTAGCATTCTGTCGAGGATTTTCCACAGTATGATTTTCATTCCTATCCATTTTTGTTGACAAAGACTGAAAAATTGTATGTTATATGTTTTATATTCTACTAAAGTTTCTTTAGTTCAAATGTAGCTCTTATCTGCGTTTGTACATAAGACGTAAATATATGTACGTTTAATCATACTGATATGCAAGAAATTTCCAGTTAGTAAATTAACGGCCTACGAACTACAAGCTTGGCACATGCAAGGAAATTAAAAGTAGCTATCCTAAAAGTCAAGTTAAAAATCTTAGATCCTCTCTATTTTTTTATTCGAATTTAGTTGATTTTACCTGAATTAAAAAGGTTATGGAAATGTTATTTTGCTGGTATATAACTGCAATAAAACTGATATTTAGCAATAATGACAAGGTAATTAAACTACTCTCTAGATCCGAATTAGTCGAAATTTTATTAATGAAATTAGTAGCATTGTGTCTGACTGCTAAATTAGTAATTTTATAACTTTCTACTAAATGAAATGGTAAGATTTATTTAACTAAATGAATTAGTAAGTGTATTTTACTAATTTTCTTAGTAGTACTGATTTACTAATCAAAAAAGTAGCAATGAATTAATAGGGAAACATAATTGAATAATTTGTTTATTACTTTCTGCTGGTTTTTTAGTTTTAATGAGGAAATTTAATTGTTTTCTCAATTTAAGTTCTAATTTTATATTGTTATATCAATAATAATTTTTCATGAACAATACAATATTCAAAATTCAAACCATACAGACATTTTATATTTTCAAAACAATAAACAGCAGTGCTTTTTGAAGCGTAATTCAGTGTCCTTTTGACTTAATTCACCATTAGCACGAAGGAGCAATAAGGAGACCGAACTGTCATGGGAAACTTTTTCGAATCGGCTAGGAACAACGGCACCGTAAGTGCCAGGCCTGTAAGTCGTAATCACTCTTGTGTGAGTGCGCAAGCGCAACGTGTCCTCTTCTCACGCACAGAAAAAAAGCGAGTGAGACAAATTTTGAAAATAAACAGAATAAAGTATGTTTAGGAGGTTATGAGTTTGTTTTCTTTTTGCAACTGGCAATTTTTTTTGACCGCTGAAATAAGAAAGAGATTGCATAACCTCCGTTCGTCCGCATGAATTGCACAAATATATCAATATAATGACAATTCACCTTGAAAAAAATGAAAAATATATCAAATTAGTTTTTTCCACAACTGTAAAAATCAAAAATGAATTCTCACATCCTACAATATTATCAATTTAAACTCTCTACTGAATTATACCGGTTTATTCCTGGTTCACAATAATTTTTCACGGTCTTTGAAATTAAAATATTCGAAATCTTGATGTTATTTAAATATTTGTACAATAATTATATCTTTCAATAATAATTTTCAGCATGATCAATACTCAAGTATCTTACGATTACGCTCCGTAAAACATATAAACTTTACGTTAATTTCATAATTTCTTCGTCGTGTTTTAGTTTAAAAATGTACTTACTTATGTTTTTTCTTTCCAAAAATGGTTCACACTTCTTTCACAAATATTAACCCTTTGCGGCGCACATTTTTGTACGAAACAAATTTTACTCTTATATTCACCTTAGTGGGTTTTCGGGGTCCCTGATCAAGAATCTAAAGTTGGATTTCCAAAATTCAAAATGGCGGATCCAATATGGCGGACAAGTTTTTTAAAAAGTTGTTAGATTTTTATAAGACTTTCCACTCGGGGGTTTTCAAGGTCGCTGATTACGAATGTGAAGCACGATTTTCAAAATTCAAAATGGCGGTTCCAATATGGTAAAATTTTGCAAATCTGCCTCCTGATTCATAATCAGCGACCTCAAAAACCCCCAGATGTCAAGTTCAATGAAAAGTTTGCAATTTTTTGAAAACTCGTCCGCCATCTTGGATCCGCAATTTTGAATTTTGCCAATCTGGCTCCGGATTCGTAATCAGCGACCCCAAAAACCCTGGAGTATTTTTGAATTCTACAATGCTTCAAATACGATAAAAGAAGAAAATTGTTGTTATTATTTCAAAAACATTGAATCTAGAGAAAAAAGTTTTGAATAAAAAAGGTTATAATCTGGGTTACCACTGCGCCACAAAAGGTTAAAAATATTATTTATGGATTTATTTCGTATAATTCGTATGATGATCAACAAAAAAACTTGACCTCTCTAACATACTCTATTCTCAGAAGCTTTCTCACTCGCACTTTCACGTACGTGTGAAGAGGA
>CAKNWU010326150.1:0-16970 GCA_932072015.1 Andricus quercustozae
AAAAGAAATAAGAATATAAAGGTTACGGTGTTTATGATTGTCAGAGCACAGAGCGAACTTTCACACTTTCGAGCTTGTATACGAGGCAGACGCGCACCTGAGGCTCGAGGACGAGCGTCGACGTCTACACTCACAGACACTCGACAAGAAGATAAGGTATATTAACAAACGCACGTTGAAGAATGAAACACAAGTATACTCTTATGCAAAAACGAAGACGTCGCGGAATCGCACGATGAAAAATGGAAATAAAAGTATCTAATAGTATAATAATAATATACGTGGAAGTTCTAGCATTCGTCCTCGAGCCCACTTTTACGCTTCGTGCACGTCCCACGAAATACTCTACCACATAATTTATAGCTTAGCCTTGCTGAAGAGAGATTTGTTCGGTATATCATGTACGCATTATAAGAAATATTATAATTATATTGATTGATCTTACTTTGATATATTGGCAGTTTATATCAAGTTGAATCACATTTTCATTTAAGTTGATCAACTCGATGAAAAGTGCGTTAGCTATTACCACTAAGAGAATTCTTGGAAGTAAGAAAAACTCACTTTCTAGTCTAACTCTTTGACTCGCTTTTTCAGTCCCTGAGTCATTTGAGAAGTTGATGTGCATTGTGCAGCGATCTTCCGGAATCAGGAGACTACATCCCGAACAATCCTTTCGGGTCGAATCATCGATCGCACTGGACCCGTTCCCGTGAAATCGACATTAGCGACGGTAGTACCGTATCGAAAATCGAGAAGTCTCCTGTTTTCCCTTTCGTACCGTTTCTCTTGCAGGTGAAGCCATCGAGAAAAAGTGAAACTGGAGTTTTTCTTACCTCTCATTGTGCGCGTCTTGAAAATATTTCTATGTAGCTTGACGGCACAAAAATAAAATACGGCTATGCGCGCATTTTAAAGGATACTAATTTGTTCTTACGTAATTGCCGAACTTGCGTAATTGGTTCTACCCTCTCACCACAAGCAGGTTGGTTACACTACGTCAGCTTAGTTAGCGAAATTATTAACTCTATCGTAGATAACAACCATTAATTATAAGTCATATGCAATGCAGTCATTTATTGTAGTACGTAGGCACCTTTTGTTGACACGTGGAACGTAGCTACGAGGGCGGAAGGAATTTTTTCATTCTACCCCAGCGTTCCTGCGAACTTGCCGAGCTCACAACTCTCAATCGCGCTATAAAAATATTGAAAAATACTACTATGCTCACCGGATATTAAAATTAGCTTCATGTTAATACTTAATACTGTGCTGACGAAGAAACACACTTAAGCATTTCCATGCTCAAACTCTAGGAAACTACAATTATACGCCAAGACAAACTAACTGCAATGTAAACGCTTGCAATCGAAATCCGTAGTCAATGTTTGTCTTGACGAGTTTATTCTAACCTTAGTTTCTTAATTGATTCGATTCCGCAAAAGGCTTTTGTATAACTTGCTGAAATCGATAGAGTCCCCGAAGTACGCCTAATCAAATTAAATTTATCTAAAGATTGCACGTAACCCGTACTTCTAACCTAATTTACCAATACGTCGGTAGACACTCTATTCGAATTCTAAATTATTTTCGGCGGAACTAATGCACACGCATTTTGATACATCACACAAGTTCTAAAACGAACATCTTAATCCGAATCAAAATCAAATTTTTCTAATTCTATTACTTCAAATAAGTCACACGAGTGCTTCTTTCTTTAGGGCGGCGATTATTATCTAACTTCCCATATCTCACTTTTTGTCTCTTTCTCTTCTCAAAATTTATCGCGTGATATCTGTGTGAAAAATTGATTCAAGTTAAGTCTAATTCATGATTTTCAAGTGTTAAATTAACAACGCAGTTTAAGCTCTTTAAGCTGGCTTATGAACTCGAACATTTTAAGCTAACTTAAGTTCTGGGGCCAGCTCAAAAGTCTGCAAGAATTTCATGAAATTCGGAACTATTTTGATTAATTTAATTCGAAACATTTAAGATTTAAAATGATAAGCTAATAGCTCTAATTTCCAACGCAGTTCAAGTTTTCAAGCTGCAAAATATTTTGCACGCCACCATCATGTGGGAAATTATAAATTCGATTTAAAACTCCAAATTATGATAATAACTGATGGATTCGAAAAATTGCAGTTGACTGGAGATGGAAAAGTGGAAGCGAAATTGTTTGACCTCGATGGTGTATGGCTTTAAATTTTGCATGGATTTTCTCGCTCAACTCCTTGAGTAAAAGCACTCGAGGCACTTCGCACGCGAGAACGCTGGTTCAGATTGATAAGGTCACGTGCCGCAATGTAAATTAACATGCCCAGTGTGGAGGACGAGACGTGGCTAAGGTTAAGTCGAAGGGGATCCGAGGTTACGCGGCCCAGTATGGCGAGATGGCTATCCTCGATGCGAGCCAACAGCCACCCCGACCAGTTACCCCATCAAGCCAGGCTCGCAAGCTTAGCTTAGTCCGAGATGCCACAAGAGGTAATTAACCTTCCGTCAACCCCTTTGTGCACCCCCTAGCAACCCTCCATCCCATAGCCAAACCCCGCACCACATCGAGGTCCCGTTGATATCCCACTCAGAGCATCTGCATAATCACGCTTGATTCCCAATGCTAATTAGAATCCACGCTACGTAGCAAATATATGTCGACCTCCATCACCTTCGTAGCCGAGCCACGCCTCTGTGGCAGGTCCAAAAAAACTCTTTTACTCGTCTACATCGTCACGCACGATACCAGAATTCTTAGCACATTCCAAACAATTTATCGAGAGAGGGAAGTTCTGTTTCGCAAGAAATACGAATCAAACGTCGAAACATTTCGTTTTGTCATTTGAAGATACACGTTGGTTGAATTCTCTTATGAGAGTGCGCGATATATCAATAAATTACGTTTGTCACGATGCTCGGTTTTTGTTACGATCAAACTGCGAAGGAGCAGCTGTAAGGCGTATGGAATCGATTTGATGTAAGTTTCTTTAGAGCGGCAGAGATAATACGAGCGTAACCTTCGCTTAAAAAGTACGGAGAGACCGTAAGAATACCGATAGAACGGGCTAGTCGACAGTTTCGCCAAGCGTGAGACCTTACCCGACGGGGTTAAAGACCTGCGTCCATTCGTCGCAATTTTACGTAAGCACCTTTTGTCCTGCCGAAGAAAATTCCGAAAGTCCTGGAAAAAGGTCATCGGACAAACCCGCGGACATGCAGTACCGCGCGATTGCATACCGGCTGATCGACGTTGAAGAAACGTTATAGGATTGAGCAGAAGAAAGATAAATCTCTTCATTCATTTCCTTCAACTCGCGAGAAAAATAGTTGACTTGTAGCGTTTACTGGTCGAGTTCAGCTAGCAATGCTGCGCGGTAGGAAAGTTTTGGCCAGGAAGAAGACAAGAGCAAAGGCTCGAAATTTTCATGGGCCCTATTTAAAAGCGTCGCGAGTATCCCGCGTCGTATAATTTACAGAGACTGTCTGCTCGTCCTGAATGCATACCGGGTACAGAAACGGAAACAGAAAGCGCCTCCTGGTGTTTCAAAATTTGCCGCCGACGCTGCCAAGTGAAAGTCCACGCGGCGATAATGGCAATTTGAGCGACTAGGAAAACAGTTCCGGACACAATGGCTTCGCCTAAATTGATGCAGGATCCCATAATTCCGCTGGAAACATCTTCAGTTTCCATAAAGGTACTATCTCTTGCCGCGGATGTGTTGTTCGATTTACCGTCACGTTGAAAGCCGAATTTATCGGTGATTTGTATTGTTTGTACCAAAAGAAGGTCCTCGCGACTCTGCGATGCTGATGGAGATGCTGATCGTCTACGACGGCGTCCATAGGAAATTACGGATCGAAGTTCACCGGTGGATTCTTCCTGGTCGCACTGGACTGGTTCACAGGTTGGCATACAGGGTGTCACTAGCGCTCGGAATTGCACGACCTCGGAACTGGGGAATTTGAAGGCGTCAAAGTGCGAGAGGAGTATCTGAAACAAAAAACGAAAATTCTATCTCATCTTACGTGTCACATGATATTATTTTTTTAATTTTATATTAAACATTACTTATTATGCCGATCTTAAAACTACAACCAGGAAGTTTCTGATCTACTGTAGTGCGGCTGGCATCCGCATCATACGTATACCTCATGTGCTCGGTTATCTCAATAGCTTCTCCATTCGAGCGTAATGCGATATGTAGCCTTCTTTGAATTCGATACCCAGTACTTATCGGGAGGAGCGTTTTTTAAGTTCAATTTGGTTGAGACCGCTCGTCAAGGGAAATCAGAGATAACGCACGGGTTAGAATGCGGATGCTGGGGCTCGAGTTCGAGAAGCTATTCACATGTTCAGGGCGTTGCAGGTAGCGTGCCAACTCGAAACGTTTCTTTGCGTTTAGTGGTGGTTGCAAGCTCATGAAACAGGTTCTTCCTAGTTTTTACTTTCAAATCGTGCACCTTTTCCTTTAACTCTTTATTAGGCAAGGCTGTATACGAGCAATTATTCGACATTATGGTCGGAAAACAGGAAAAAAAATCTATTTCTTGTCTGCACAATGTTTCTGCCAAGAAGGTATCTAAAACGTCTCTAACTTTAATAACTTTACTAAGTTTATGTTCGAGATGCGGGAAAAAAGTTTATAATATCCAATCATAATCACGGAATGATGTGGAAGAAGAGCTATAAATGTACCGAGGCATCAGTCAGATCGTATGTTCCAGACTTAACTGTTTGAGTACAACCTAATCTCCTGTCCACTTTAAAAGTCGTGATGTGCCCCGTCGCATGCAAGCTAGAATAGAACGCGGAGGACGCTCGTCGCTGAGAAATGTTTCCAATTTCATTCAAACCGGTCGAGGAACGGTGGCCTCCGGCGTGCATTACGTGACGAACATACGGGCGAGTCTTTTGGTAAATTCTTGCCTAGAAGAGCCGTTAGACTGGCGCGAGTCGACTCGTTTTTCTTCCCTACCGGTTAATAAAATCAACTTCCCCATCGGGAGGAAGTCGAGACCTCTAGCTACTCGGTAAACGCCCCTGCAAATTTATGTTTCCGTCGTGCACTCGCGCGTATTTCATTGAACCTGCCGATCGACAGAGCGCGGCTTCCTATTGCCATATAACACACTGAGGCCACCCGACGTTTTATCACTGTTACCACAACAAGAAAATAAGAACCCAATACTTGCCTCTCCCCAACCTTCTTGTTTCTACTACTGAAATGTTTCCCTATCCTAATTGTATACACCACACATTTACCAACTTTAATTCTTACTCAAAGATGAAACTATTTATTATAATCTAATTCGTAAATGATCTTATGTCATACATCTGCTAGTCGTTAATTAATAATGAACAGGACGTTTTATTTCTATACAATTAAATGTAACTTTATTCACTCGATTTATGTAATGTTACTCGAAATACGGAAAATATAAAGAAATGTTTTGATAATTTTTTTCATCGAAACGGTGAAATACGTGGCATATAAAATCCTTAAAAAAATAAAATATTTTATCCGGAAATGATTCTTTGTCTTGAGCATATACAGCCTGCCCGATTTCAAATGAATTCCCCCGCCAACAAATTAAAAAAATTCAGTATCGCCCAATAGTTATTTATTTAAGACCTTCTACCTAAAAAAATTAAAGATATATACATATATATTAAATGTTTTCCTCAGCAGATATTAAATATCTTTACGAGAGCTAAAAAAGGAGAAGAACCTATCCAAGTTTTATTGCAGCTTAAATACACATGTCCTGACTACCTCCTGTAATCATGAATCCATGTTCTTATATCTGTGGCGGTCGATGTCACTACAGAGGAAGCTTTGTATCTATCGAAAACTTTAGTTAACTAACGTTCGAAAGCATATGGACTGTTCGTCGGATTTCTATTCTACTCCATCCCCGCTTTAAAGATTTTCAGCTATTTTAAAGAATCAAAGTAACCGAAATTGGATGCTGTAATTCTATTCGAAATCCGAATAAAGGAAAGAGCTTCTATGGTGACATCTATTATTACAGGGTTTTGTCAATGTCTGTTAAAAGTTATTTCGCAATTGCAGAAAATGCAATTATCGAAATATAAAACTATAGTAACGCGCGTTCTCTTATTCCAAACGGTACTGCTGAATACTGCAGCGTTAATTACAGAGTGCGCGTGAGTCGAGCGAGGTGTTAATTAAACGCGTCGTTCGTTCACCGTCTTCAAGCTTGAGAACGAATACTCGGTACCTCTTCCGCACAACAGACTAACCAGATCGGCTATGTAGGGTTTACCGCGTACGTGTGTCTATGGTATTACTTGTTAATGAAGCAATATTGTGTCTCCCTTCACGGTACCGTTGCAGTATATCACTCGACCACGATCCGTTTTATCACTAAGTCCGACTCTCCTGAGGAACAAGAGGAAGAAGGAGCCTACTTAATAGTAACGTTTTTTTCGGCTGCCTTCCTACTCGAATTGTAATTTCCCTGGCGGTACACACGGAATACTTCTCGTTAAAGTGTCAGTTGGAGGAACGCAACGCGAGCTTAATCGACGTCCCTCTTATTTTCTGCCTCCGTGCGCCCCTCACTTCACTCCGTTTTTCTCTTCTTACCCTTCAATCGAGAAAACCTACAAAAGGTAGGATGCATGCCGATACGTTGGGACGACGATCCTGATTGTAATCTTCCCATTACCGGCATAAATTCGCCCTTTGTTTATGCCAAGACTGTTATTTCTTTCTAATAAAGCGATATTGCCTGGTTCTTCGTGAGTAAATGATGTGGAACGACGCGGTTAACAAGGCGGTGCCTCCTGTACTATAGACTTTCATTGGCAGGATCCAACCGTACAGATCGTGATGTAGATGTTTGTTTTGCTCCCGCCGACACTCATACCCTACCCCGTGAGCCTAAAGAAGATTGCGAATCACCCACGAGTCACTGTATGTAAATTATCTTCTTCGGTAAGTCTATTTTGAAACGAAAATCATGCGTTCTCGTTTTTTTATAGCCTAATGTTTTTTGATCCAATGAGTTATGATTGTACGGTTTACTTCTCTATAAAGTCGAAGTGTAATTCACGTGAATCACGAAAAAAGGTTTTTAACTCTAACTTAATACTTTCACAAATTTTCTGTGGATTTGTTGATCTGGCAAAAACCTCCGATAAGGTGGCTAGAGTTAAATTTTGGGAAGTTTTGAAAAAGTAGCGTAGCCTTTTGGTAATGCAATAGATACATGGAGACATGTCTAAGGATGAATATCTTAGACGAAGAAGGTGTTGACCTTGGAACGGTACAGGTATGTAGATGGACATTTACAAATGATCAGGTTGTTACGGCAGAATCAGTTAATGATTTGCAGAGAATATTAATCAGACTTGATACTAGCATGAAGAGTATGGGTCTTAAAATTAACATAAGCAAATATAAAAATTATTACTTTTAAAAGAAAGAATGAGAAAACAGTATGCAACATTGCATTTTACAGAGAGAGCATTGAACAAGTTGACGAATTCGTGTGTCTTGGACGTTTATTTACTGAAAAGGAAGGATAGATAGAGATATATCCTGTCATGTAAACGAGTATAGAAAGATTATTGGCAATGTAAGAGTCATTACTTGAAGTTAAAAATGTTACGCATAAAGCTAAAATGGCGATACATAATTCTGTGGTTAGATCCACTACACTATAATGACCTTGACGTACCATGAAAATAATAGGAGTAAAGTGAGCATGGTTATAATATGTCACAGCCCGCGAAGAAAGGGACCCAACGTATGGTTGCTTCATTTTATCGGAAGAGCGATTGAAGAGGAGGTCCAACACAGGAACTCCACAACACGGTCCCCCCTTTGCATTCTAATAACAATTCGAATTTTTCAGATATTCGCGGACGGTCACATATTTGTCAAAGTCAGTAATGAGTGACTTCTCAAAGAATATTGCGTAGAAGAAATACTGATTGACAAGAGTAAACAACATTTGTTGAGGTGTTTGGTCATTTTAAGAGAGTGGATGAGGGACGTTTAACTAAAGTAAGAATGGTGGGAATGTGTGATATAAACTTTAAAGCGATAAGGTATAAAGAACTATAGAAACAAAGGGCTTGCATGAAAATATGTATGGATGTAATGGGAGCAAAAGATGTATGCCAGGATAAGGATGTATGGAGCAAAATTGTTTATAAGAAATGAGTGACGAAGAGTTCCAGCGGGGTGATAGTCGCCTGAAACGAAACATTGTGGATACTCATGGCCCCTGGTGGAAGGCTTTGCTTAGTGGATGTGGTTGGAGTAAAGAATATGGATCTTGTTATGGACTTGGTTAGTCATTTTGTGTGTTCATGTGTAAACCGTGACCTACGATGTCTTTGTGAAGCTTTCCACTTGGGGTGATGGCTAGAGAAATTGATCAGCAGCCCGTGTTAAAGCTGTGTTATGGGACGAGTATGTGGTTTGAATAAGCAACACGCGACTTCTAGATTGATCTAAAATATATCCCTTCTCCAACATTCAGTTCTCGCACTTTTAAAGAATATCTTACATTTTTGTTGAATAATATTAAAACAAAAATGAGAAATTAAAATTATTTGCTTTTGGCTTTAAAGTATTTTTTGTTTCTTCGATAACGAACATAGTTTCGTATTGTACCCGCCGTATGGAGTTTATCGTTGCCTACCCTCCACTGATCATCATGTGTCATCAAGAAGAAGAAGGAAAGCATCGCGTCGTCACGGCAAGGGACCTGTTACGCAGAGTAAATTGCCCACTCCCTTTTACTCGTCATCACCGTCGTAAAATCAGCCAACATGATTGATTAGCATGAGGCGACCAATCGCTAACTCGCATTTTTCGTTAAGTACTGAACAACGTACCCATCGTACGTGTCAGGTGTTATCGGCTTCTCTCGTGTTATAACCTTAGCCCGAGCTTCTATCAAGTAGTCACGCACTGAATCATTAAATATTATCATTACGAAGAGAAAAAAACCAATACTAAATTTGCATAGCCTTAAGCTATTCACAACAAATGACCGCTGACGTCTTCCTAAAAGTTAATATCCATTCATGAAAATATAATTAAATCAAGGAATTTAATTGTGCGATAAAGGTCAAAACCTAGTACTGAAATTCATTTTATCCCATGAAAATAATCAGATTGAAATAGCATAGAATTCTGATCAGCTTCTTATCAATTTCTGATCTCTATCATGATATTTCTACATCATCAATGTTGTGCAATAAATCTTTACGGATTGTCCACAAGGATGATATATGGGTTACCTATTTACCTCGGCAGCAACGCTATCTACTTCGTAATTGCCTCCTTAGTCCGTTAATAGTGCACTCACCTCTATGACTGACTGCTTAGCACATTAACAGCATGATCTATTTTATCTCTCGCGATACTACTAAAATATCTGCATAGCTAACGAAGTAATTTTCATATCTTCATTTCCTTTGGATATGCATCCGGTTCGAAGGGCCATTGGGTTAAACCGGTGTACAAAGATTGTTTTTTTTTGACCCAGAAAGAAAAAATAACATGTGAGTTCAGCACTTACCTTTCCGGAATTAGAAGACTTGTAGAGAGGTCCCATGATAACTTGATCCGTTGGGCAACCTCTGTAGTCAATGAGCACAATTTCGCTGGAATCAACACCATCCATAGCAACCAGTTCTCGGACGAATATTTCATAGGGACTGTTGGGATCAAGGATCTCAAACTTGAGCGCCAAAGGGTCTCCGACCTCAGCTGAGGGTACTGCGTCATTTCCGTTTCGGTCGGTGATCTTCATAGCAACATTTGGCGAATCGACGATGACTTCCTCAAACAGAGCGGGAGTAACGTCACCATGAACACCGAGATCCACCTCGTTGGAAACAGTTTTATTACTCAAGTCATATTGGCACGTAACCGCAAGACCCAGATCCGACCTGGTGACGATGGTGTCATGGTGCTGAATAACCACATCGTTAAGATATCGACCCAAACCCTGCTGCTTCACATTACACTCCAAATCGTCGTAAGCCATACGAAGTTCAAATTCTAGAGCTCCCTTTACATCCTTCACACATGAATTAGGCGCACCCTTAGCGTATACCTTGCCATTAAATAGCTTGCTCGTCTGTATCCTAGTCACCATATCTCCAGCAAGACAGTCAATTGTTACGTTATAACAAGAGCTTAGTTCGTAGGTCGATGCTTCTGGGACGTCTAAGTAGGGTTCCTGAAATGTAAGAAAATGTCCTAGTTAATTTAAATATTCAAGATCTAGAAAAAGACCATTTTTTTAAGCAATAGCTTCATAAAAAATGATTTTGCAATTGTGTATATGATGATTAGAAGACATCAATGCATTTAATATTTTTTTTTTTTAAATTTATGAATGGTTCCTTCGTCAGAACCTTCTCTCTACGCGCTAATATCTCACTCGAAAACGTGACAAAAAAGTTTCAACAGGTCGGCGAGAAGGTTTTTTTTCTCTCGTTTTTTGCAGATACAGGGGGCCCTGCGATCATTCGCGTACGATCGAACTACCCTTGGAGTTCAGCGAAAAACGTGTGCAATAGAAACTCAATTCCGCACGAAAATGCCACTTTCAACTCAATGCGGCATTTGCACGCGTACGCGTATTTCATTAACTATATTTAATTGATTATACAGATAAATTTTTTAATATTATTTGTAGCATATCTTCTATGTCTACTTTTGAAAAAAATTCCAGTCGATTTAATTGAACTTAAAGACATTTTAATCGTTTTATATAAATTACCGGATTCACGTTTTTACCATTTTTGTGAATCAATACCAATGCTTATTATTAATAATATAATAAAATTGTATTATGATCTTATTAAAACTTTGAGAATTTAATCTGCGTAGAGTAAATCTCAGAATTTATCAAATAGTTATAATGATCTATAAAAGGTTTAAAAACTAATTTTGAAGGAGATTTCGAAGCATACTTTAGGAAACATTTTGTGGGTTAAGATTGTTCACTTAAGAAAAGTGTTACGGATTTTTACATTTTGGCTTCAATTTTAGGTAAAAGCTGCAATTCTTACTCAATCCTAATGATCACTAGCTAATTGTATTCTTCCAATAATTCTTACCAACTCTGGTTTTATTTTAAAAATGTTATTTAGAAATCACACAGTTACTTTGTTTTTTAAAAAATGTCTTCATAAATAATTTTGATTTAAATAAAATCAAACCAGAGTTGTAAAGATTATTTTAGCAAACTGAATGAGGCCGTGATTATTATGATTGAATAATCATTGCAGCTTTTGTCTACAGCGAAAATGAAAACACAAAAATTCCAGTAACTATTGTTAAAAAATTGATTATAACCGAACTGTTTTTTCTCAAGTAAGCTTTAGTTTTACAGTTTTTCTAGGTCCTGCAACACCTCTGGCAGGTTTTTCTCCCCAGCCAGAGAAAATAGCAAATTTCCGATCCCCTGCAGCAGGTTTTAGCCAAATTTGTATATATGTTTTTAAAAAGAATTTGTAAGAATATTTTTATTCTGCTCATGTGTACTCACTTTCAAGGCGGGCTTTGAATGTAAAGCTTGAGTTACGTCCACTATTGCTTAACTTTAATTTACATTATTGACTTAACAGATATAAAAAAAGTTGAAATGTTGGATTTTGAAATCAGATCTTAAGCTGCAATCCGATATAGACGGCTTGGAAAAATGAGTTATGATTTCGATTACCAACCTGAATGTCTGAGAGGGTAGCTCTGGAGTGGTGGCTCAGACGGCAGACCATGTCACCGGTATCACCGTAGTCATAGGAGTGGCAGCGGAATGGCGAGTTCAGACAAAGTTCACGGCACTCATCGGCGGTTCCGACCTCCTGATAGACTGAGTCTACTGTCTTCAAGATACGACCTGTAATTTTTTTGAATTCGCAGAGCTTAACCGGTTCGTCCACGCAATGGTTCTCCAGGTAGTCTACGCCTTTTGCTAGTTCTAATGCTCCAGATCCGGCCACAGTTAATCTGTCCATATCCGAGAGTTCACACTCCTTCGTCGCGTTCGCATAGTTGGCAGATCTAGAAATAAGAAACATTGCATTTAAATTACTCAGTTCCTAGTTGCAGCATATGAGAAGTGTCAGATAAGGAAACTTGCACTTCAACAAATAAACGCTTAAAGGACACAAGACACGCACATCCTAGATAATTTAATGGGAACAAAAATTGAAATGGCATTAGGAAATTCAAAAAATCAATTCTTCATGTCACTTCCATGAAAAAAGCTTGAAGCGGAATGATCTTAAGAAGAAAGTTACAGTTTACTCTTACTAGCCGTCACGGTTGTTTAATTCTTATGTTCCTTATTAACTAAATCATAAAAATACTATATATGAGCTACTATAGTATAACTTGTATGGATTACGAACACTTTGTTTAACTTGACAGCTTCTAAATTCAAGACATTCGAAGTAATCCTCTGAAATTGATTCTGGCATTTTAGAGAAACAATTTTTGAGGACTGAACGAAGGATCAGCTTAATTTCTGAATGGCATTCTTGCGAAGTCTGATTTGCGAGTCGAGCAAGAAGGTCGTGCATGCTATAATGCAACGTGTTTGTCACTGTGCGGGCAATGCAAATGTGTTATGACAGTTCGTGTGTTTCAGTGAAAGCACATGTAAGTATCTCGCGTGTTCTTGGCTCAAAGCTAGCGTGCATCTCGTGAAGAAGGAAAATTCAGTCCCTATCGAGCGGACATCGTACTTTTATCAGGCAATGTTCGCAATCTTTCGTACAAGCCCATATATTATGATGAAAGTAGATTGAAAAATTGTACGCTGTAGTTTATTTCCTTTATTTTATTTTAATCTATTTCTTTTTTGATTAATAATAAGTAGTGTATAATTTACAACTACCGGCTCTATAATTACAAGAAATAAAATAAACTAATGTTCACTTGTCAGATGGAAAATATTTATAAATGATAGCATAATTGGCTTATCACGCCACTTCATTTGCCTATAATTTTTCTTCGAGAATCGTTTAAAGTCATTTCTAGTTCCTGTTGTCATCCCACGCTCTGATACTTGAGACACTTCGTGCACACGCGGTCGCTCTTATTTTTTTAGAGACAGACGTACGAGGAATATAAGGGGTTATAAACCGAGTAGAATGCGGGGGATGACGACAAGGCGTTTCGCAATTACTTTTGACCGCACTTTATTATCCTGTAATGACGCGTGGTTAGCGGGGCTAAACGGAACTAATCAAAGAACAATCGAGAAGTCGCTAATTCTCTGGCATCAGCAGGAGTCGCGAAGATCTTATAATGGCAAGTACCGACTACGGAGGCACTTAGGATAGAAGCTCGCTCATGATCTGATGACTTTGCTCGTGACCAGTTTCACGCAATCGAGTCAATATTTTTCTCTTATTTATTGCATAGTCTTCGTTCGAATTGGTGTTTTCATTTCAAAACTAACGGTTGTGCTGAACCCAGCTACTGAGATTATTAATAGTGCGAAACTTATTAAGACTCACTTATTTCTGAGACACCTTTCATTTACTATTTTTAATTAACATAAATATATGTTTACATTAGATCATACAAAATGGTCGCATTGCGCAGGAATTACTAATTCACCTGAAAATATTCAATTATACGAAAATGACTCGTCTGCACAATGAAAGTTCATTACCATTTTTGCTTTTCCTTCTTATTTCCTTTCATGAGAATAAATTAAAGAACTAAGGTGTGCTGTCTCTCTCATTACAGAACTTAAGTCCGGGGAATCCTGCGACTGGGACAGAAATTTATTCCGCATGGCTCTATCGATTCGGGATTATATTGCCTTAAGACCTGAATGATATTCATGAACGCTCCGTTATGATTTTAATATTCTCATTCGCGAGGCAGTCGAAAAATCACCGTGACCTAATGCGGTCTTGCGATAAATCGAGTCACATAATCGAATACCGATCTGTGCTTTTTTTAATTTTCGCAAAGCTCGGTTTCGTCGTTTATCTACCACATTGAACCCAGCTAAATTAGTTCGGATTCTTCGTTTGCGCTTCGACGATAAGCCCGATTAAATTTCAGACGCGTCAAGTCTAGTGACACTTAGGTGTGACTCTTCTTTGATCTCTTTTTGTGCAATTATGTTACACAAATTGACTTCTTTCAGTATTTTTTTTTTAAAAACGGTTTTTTAAAAACATTCTTCTTTTTAAGCCTTCTTGTGCAATTTTTTTGCCCAATTTGACTGTTTTAAGTTTATGTGTGTTTAAATAATGTATTTTTAAATTTCTGAAAATGTATGCACATTTCTAGCACACTACGAACCTCTAGAAATTCTGTTCGATTTTACTGTTTCTTACATATATCATGAATTATGTATTATAAGATTCTGATGATAAAAAATTCACTGATTTAATCTTATCCACAGCTTGCTAAATTATGTGTTATATTCAATCACGAAAACGATATATTTTCTTTAGGGTGAAATCTTGTGTATTATTGTTGCAGGTATTTCCACTTATTAGAGAAACAATAATGATACGGCCACCCCGTTTAGGTAAAAGATACAGATGCGGATATAGTGTACCCTTCGAGTTACGGATTAGGGAACAAGCGAATTCGTTTTCGTATCTCTTGCGGTAAATAATTAATGGAAGAAAGGGGTACGTATCTCCTGCTCAGAGCCAAGGCTCGTTCAAGTATGCTACTAAAAGAAGGAAGTGGGAAAGGAACGACGAGCAGGTACGTGGGTAGAGTCTACCGCACAAAGATAAAACCCTCTGATTTTCTCCTTCGAATCGGCAGACAAAAGATATCCTGCTCCACCTTATAGTAAACCTCGAGGGAAATTTTAACCTTCCAGGCAGATGTTCAATGCGAAGTTAACTTCAGGGGGGCTATGCTGGGTAGCTTCGCTTTCTTTTCTTGCCAGGCTATTTTGAACAAATGGCGGGACAAAAAAAGACGCGCGGATTCGGTAACGCGGGTTAAAGGTGAGGTTGGAGGCAGTAGTGGAAACGAATTACAAGTGACTTGCTCTACTGCATTCTCGATGAATCTCAAATTATTCGACTGCGCAGGATCTCGCACCTCCCTTCCAATATCAAGCAACCCTTGACGACGTTTTCCTATCGGCTTTACTTTCATTCAGCTTATTTCTTCCCACCATCATCTAGTTATAAGTGTTTATACATTTTTCATTTTGTATAAGTATCGTAAAGGTTCTTTAGTTTTTTGAAACTTTGGAATTCAAGGTCTTTCCCAGTTCAAAGACTGATGACTTAAACTTTTAAAGAATGCACCTAGAGTTGACATAATGAGATATAGGGACGCCGTGCGATAGCGTGATATATTGCATGTTCAATGTTCACCCGTGACTCCAGGGCGAGACGACCCTCGATTCGAGACACTCCCCTTGCCTCTTTCTCTCTTTATCATTGTTCGTCTTGTATCTCATGCTCCCTTCCCCTCACAGACGACAAATGACCACAATTACGAACGTGTGCCAATACATAACCAACCTTTGAACACCTACATATCCATCCACCCACCTCTTTCTCGGAACAAAGTGCAACGCGCTGTGTGTACCCACTCACGATGTGTACCCGTTCGATACATCTCCCAGCCCAGGAAAATACCCAGCAATACTCGTTGACAACATTTCAACCATGGGACGAAACGTTTACGAGAAGATGGTCCCGTCGTCTTGGCTGACATCTCCGATGCTTCTTCAACCTGTCTACACTATCGGTTTTGTGGAAAAGGGTATATTTCAGAACAGAAAGTTTCACTTGTCACAACAGGGCATCTGTACATTTACCAATTATCTGCTAATACGTACAACCATACGTACGGAGTTTTGACAAATAAATAACAATTTGGGATTCCGTTTCAGATTTCGAAAAAAGAAGGTCCAACAAAAATTCTGGAACTCAGCCAAGAATCAAGCAATTAAGCATGACAGGAAGAAGTTGTTTGAATTTCTGGAAAAATGCAGAAATCTGTTATCCCTGGGTTTCTACCTTTAACTCAATGTAATTCATATTGTGTGTCACCTCTAGGAACAGTTTACCATCATCCTTGATCGACTTCGTAAAGTCGTTCTAGTTCCGTGATGGTGAGAATGAGCGTCTTAATGCACATGGAATTAAACGGTGTTTCGTTAGTTTGCGTGTGTTCATGTTCAGGCATTGTCGTGTACGTATGTGCGATGTAATTACGATAACGTTAATGTAAGGGTAGTCGGAAACCCAGCTGGTCTGCGGTCGACAGGGGGTGAGAGTAACAGGTGCTACTAAGTTCCGAACATCGGTACTGCCGTGCTCTCCTCAGAAATGTCGATAAGAACCAATTTACTGAAGACATTCTCAAGCTACAGTGATTTAATCGAACGTCGCATGAGTTCAATTTCACCTCACCGCGAACAGTGTTCGATGTGGTATTTGAAATTCTAAATGTCTGGAGAACCGAATTATTGACCCGTGGTTGTTGAAACTCCAATCGCATATCCGATCATGTTAACAAGCGGTGCAAGTAGGAAACAGGCGAAATCTAATCGACAACTGCATATTTATGTACGTGACAGCCAACACTAATTAATAAATATCGCGACCTCTAATGAATAGTATCTGACGCTCACAAAACGACGGTAGCGTTGGCTGATTGCAAATTAATTACTTATATCCTGCGATTTGCATATGCAAATCAAGCGGACGTGGAGACATTAGAACACTCACCCAAGGAAAGATAGAAGACACAAGTTGGAGCAAGTGTATTCAGATGATATTGATCGTCAATCAAACTGATTACTAATTAAGCATTTTTTTCAACTATCAAGTTTGAGCTTATGGGAATGAAAGAATGTTCTCTTCTCCGCTACATTTTTTCGAAAGTCACGAAGTGTAAGTGTGATGTATATACAAAATTTGTGATAAAGGAAAACTATGGAGGTACTTTTGTTCCTGACGCTAC
>CAKNWU010326155.1:0-10215 GCA_932072015.1 Andricus quercustozae
AGTGCTAGTGGACCTCTTTAAATTCTGTAAACTGGGCGCACCTAGTATAACGGGTGGTCACTTTTTTATAAGGGTTTTGGAAAGGTCTTTGAACGAGGTTTACGATAAAAATATTCATTATATAACATAAAAAAAATTATTTCACCTTGTTTTTTCATTTTAAAGTACATGTTTGAGTTTTTCTGCAAATGCGGCATTTTTTATCTTTTTTAAGTAAGCTAGAAAAAAGCTTAATTTTTTCTCTTGAGAACATCCCAGAACGAATATGGGATGGAGAGTACTAGTTGAGTTGCAGAGGGTGATGAGAATGTGGGTGCCCCGCTCCAACTAGCCGCAGCGCTATCAGACGTCCTGTAGTGTCCACGTGGTTCTCAAAACGATTTTATTGTGGGAAAACATTCTTAATAATAAAATAATAAGCGATTGTGGTGGACGGTTCTCGTTTGATACATTTTGAAATGCTTTTTGGTGAATCTGCTTGCCTCTCCCGTTTTGGGGTGTTTTTTGGTATCAAATTTCTTGACTGTAACAATTTGGAGTGCTTTTTGATGTGAGTCTTCTTGCCTTTCACATTTCAGGGTGCTTTTCGATTGAACCTCCTTGCTTCTCACGTTTCGAGGTGTTTTTTGGTATGACTCCTCTTGTCTCTCACAGTGGCACTTTTAAAATGATTCTTTTATTGAATTTAAAATTCACTTTGCTCTTCTCTTCGCGAACTTTCTCTTCGGGAAAATGTCACGCTTTGGAGATGACACGAATACTTCTCCAAAATCAGAGTCGATTCCGGAGAGGGTACAAAAGAATGATATTTTTGTGTGCCTGGCACATTCTTTGTATAAACGAACCGAGTTTCAAGGCTTTCACCAGTGACGGTATAATTTGCTTTGGAAATGGCGTTGGGCCCCCGCGCTCTTCAATCTTCTACAACTCATTCAATAATTTTTAATTTTGGATGAAGTTTTGAGCACCGGAAATTTAAAAGTAAATCTCAAACATCCGGGATTGTATTCGGAAATTCAGGACTGAGATTTGTAATTTATGAATCGTGATCCACGATGAATATTTTAAGCCACTTTCCCGACTAATTCGGGACTGATTCCTAAACTATAGGCAGCCACTGCAGGCTGCCACTGTAAGCAGCACTCTCCCTCCAGATATAGTTCTGGGTGCACAGTACTCTTCTAGCAAAATTCATCCTAGATCCGCTTTGCTCGAAATGCAGGATTCAGTCCCTATTTTTCGAATTCCATTTTTCTCCGTTTTATGTGAACTCAGACCCCCGATAAGCGAGATAATCATAGGAGCTTGAATTTAGTCACAACGAATGAATGGTAGATAATCTTCAAACTAGAATCCTTTTGAATTATTTAAATTATTTTGAATTCAAACATTCAGCATTAATTGAAATTAACTACTTAATGCATTTTTTAGTATCTCATGTAAAAGTAGAACATGTCACAAAATTTATTCAATTATAACTCAGATATTTTAAGTATAATTTACTAATAAAAATCCTATATAAGGGATTTATTTATAATCTCAAACAATACAAAATATACAATCTCTCACCTTTACTGAATCGACAGTCCATTACTTTTGCAATGTTGATCTAAATTTTACAGTGAATCTTGATCTTTAACTTTTATTGAGTATGGATCTCTCCACAATCACATTTCACGAAAGTTCTTCTAAAAAAACTACTTCTCCTTTCACCAACTAACGATTCTAAAGAATAAAAATTTACATGCAATATTAGAGCAAAAAAATTAATTCTGATTTCCAGAGTTTCTTTATTAATTAAGTTTAACGAAAAAAATGGTAACGACTAGTATTAATGCTCTACCAGTATTGGTTAGAATTTCTATTGTTCATTACAATTTAATGAACGGGATAAAGTAAACGCAAATTGAAAGAAATTCTTAATGATAATCAATATCATTGAGATAAGTTTAAAATGCAACACCACTATGACTAAAAATTAATATGATTTCGCGGAAAATCCACTTAAATAATACTAATTAAACTTGAAGATAGATATCCGCTTAAAGTGATAATTTTACAACATTTTCTACTTTATAATGCCCCATGATTAAGCGGTTGGCACCAACTGGAATTTCATTGATTTCTGTTTGGGTTAATGGGGTAACCGTGCCGCTTTCCATATTGATTTTTACACGTTTTATATTGCCCTTGATATATTTATATATTCCAGCAAGAACTTTATGAGTCTCCAATATTGCAAAGACGTCATAATTGGATGTCGATAATACAATTTGTTCCTCAGTTGTCATAGGTTCATACGTCCCCAATCCTGTTTTCAATTTTAGTGATTTATCGGCAGGAAACGTGTATCTACGAAATTCGAATATCTGGCGTGGATTCCCAAAGGGAATTAACCGAATAAATGGAAGTTCTTCAATTCCACAACCATATCCATTAGGAGAAGGAAGCTTTGGTGGCCAACTCTTGAATGGTGGAGACCTGGACCTGGCGCGAGGAACAGGCTCGCGATTAGGAAAAAATTCGAACGGTGTACTTAACTCTGCAACCAGAAAGAGAGGATTACATTTTTTCACGTTGATATTTCTCGCCCAGAAAAAGAATGATCATTAAATGTACACCAAAATCGATTTAGTTGTAATAACCTTTGAAAGAATACCCAAAGTTGAGTAAAACGAGAGGTTGCTTGAGGAAAATTGTAAGGGGAACAGAATGTGAATGCCTTGCTTGATTATTTGTAAAAGAAATGGACGTTTTGTTGGTTGAAACGGAAAGGAAATTTGGGGAATTTTCATGGTCCCCAAAAAATGAAGATTGAAAAAAAGACTGATATTTATTTAAATAATTCGGAATAAAAAATAAACGTACAGCGATTAAAAAGAAATTCAAAATATAGATGTTATTATATTTACCAATAGGATTAGGGAAAATCGTTAAGATGAAACCAAGACTACGAATCAGGGTCCTCATTTTTCTGTCAAGTAAGCATCCACTCGTTAATAATTTCGAAAAGGGTTTAAGTTAAGAATATTCTAGAAAATTTTCCAGTTTATACAGCTGTGTTTGCTATCTTATTTATATATCTAAATTATTTGTATTTCTGTACGCCGTTTCTCTTAAACTAAAGTCGGCAAACTATATAACGAATCCGTCCAAGAAATAAGTAACGTCTTTAAGGGGGGAATTAATCTCGATAATTATGCTAATGTTAAAGTTACATATACATACTGTAGAAAAAGCGTTATATACGGGGGTGGGGGTCAACATTACCAAGATTTGTAACATTACTATAGACTATTTAGAGTGACGAGAATTGGAAAACCACGGAAAGATCAGTATTTGTTAAGAAACGTGATAGAATTGTTTTTTCATTGCTCTTATCACATCACTCTACCTTCGTACTATCCCATCTTGATCCCTTTGGTATATTTTTAATTTTCTTAATTATTTGATTCCGTTCCTTGTCTTTACTGAATCTATTTCTAAATGAAATACGAATGGGAATTGTTCCGACTTTATTACCTACATTCTAATCCTCGTGATGGGATATTCGTTTTCAGTAACTGGACTATTACATAAGCCAAAACCGAGCTACCGTCTTCGCAAAGATTCCAGTTTCCTCTGCACTTGCTATTTTCTCCTCTGACTTCCTATCCCATCGATGTATTAGCTTTTCTGTGTCTTCACGTGGATCTTCCCGCTTTTCCATGTTATCCCGTCTAGCTTATCTCATTGCCACGTAATTCCGACAAGCTTAACTCATTTTTATTCCACCTGGTCCAGCATGTCCATGTCTCTATCCATCTTCCATCATTTTCGTATGTCCCTGTCGAGCTTTCTTCATGTAAGTCTCTTCCCGTCTAGCTTATACAATTTCCATGTCTCACTGCCTATATTCTATCATTTTTATGACTCCCCGTCCAGATTACCTCATTAACATGTCTCCTCGTATCGCTTTCCTCATTTATAGAGGTCTTACTTCTTAACTGAATTTCGAATTTTACCTTTACTCTTGCTAGCATCCATTGGCTGCTCCTAGGATGTCAGAACCCTTCAGGTATCTCAACGCGCTTGCCGGCACCCGCCACGGGCCGACAACCATTCTCAGCAATTGTAAGAGTCAATAGAACCGCTCCTATTTCTTGATTACAAAACCTTGTTTTAATGTTTCTCTACCTTATTCTCGATCTTCCACCTCTCACTTTCTTTCCTTGGCATTAACCCCTTAATAAACTCCTCTGGGCCATAATTTATGAGTTTCCTTTGTTCTAAAGGTACTGGGCAAGGATTAGAAAAAAATCTACTCGTCTTTCCCCAACTTCATGTGTTAAACTCTCAATAATATTAACACGTTTTAATTGTCATTACGTATAATAAACTGTTGAATCTTATTTATAACTTATTTATTGGCTACTCTTTCCTCTTCCCTGTGCGAGATCCTCGATCTTAACTAAAACGAGGAACTTAATTAAAAAGGAAAGTATTTTGCGTTTCCTATGACGGAACATCAGAACGAATGAATGCTAGATTTTCTTCAAATTAGAATTACCTTCTTCAAATAAGAAATGCAAGAGATATCTTTAGATTCTTTTGATTTATTTTTAATTATTTTGCACTGTTTCAACCCTTTTGGATTTATAACAATTCTTTTTCATTCTTTGTATTCTTCACATACTTTTGAATTATTTATTGAATTATTTATCTTTTGAACTGTTTGAATTATTTGTATTCCTTGAATATTAATGAAAGAAATTAAAATTAGAAACAATTCCAATTCGTTTAGAATTCAGATACTAAACGTGACGGGTTGCATTTTTTAGTGTCTCGTTTAAAAGTAAGAAAGGTATTTTACAAATGTTAAAATTAAATTCCACACAATTTATTTAACTATAAGTCAGTGATCATAAGTATCATTTACTAATAAAAATACCATGAAAAGAATTTATTTCTAATCTCAATTAATACAAAATATACTATCTCTCGCCCATTAATGAATTTACAACACATTGATTTTTCAATTATGATCCAAATTTTAAAGTGAATCTTGAATGTAGAAATTTCACTCACTTGGAATTTTTTAACTTTTATTGAGTGTGGATCTCTCCACAATTACATTTCTCGAAAATACTTCTCAAAAAACTACATCTCCTTTCACCAACTATGGATTCTAAAGAATATAAATGTATATGTAATATTGGAGAATAAAAATTAATTCTCATTCCTAGAGTTTCGTTATTAATTAAATTTAACAAAAATATTGTAAGGGCTAGTATTGATGCTCCACCAGTATTGGATGCATTTTGTATTGTTGATTACAATTTAACGAACAGGATACACATTTTATATAAAAAATTATCAAAAATTTACTTCGATTTAACTTAAGTAATACGAATTAAAGTTAAAGATAGATGCCCGGTTAAAGTGATAATTTGACAATATTTTCTACTCTATAATGTCCCATGATTAAGCGGTTGGCACCTACTGGAATTTCACTGACTTCATTTTGGGTCAATGGGGTGACCGTGCCGCTTTTCATATTAATTTTTATACGTTTTATATTGCCCTTGATATATTTATATATTCCAGCAAGAACTTTATGAGTCTCCAATATTGCAAAGACGTCATCATTGGATGTCGATAATACAATTTGTTCCACAGTTGTCATAGGTTCATACGTCCCCGATGCTGCTCTCATTTTTATTGATTTATCGGCAGGAAAAATGTATCTACGAAGTTCGAATATCTGGCGTGGATTCGAAATGGGAATGAGCCGAATAAATGGAAGTTCTTCAATTCCACTTGCATATCCGTCAGCAGAAGGAAGCTTTGATGGCCAGCTCTTGGCAGGAGGAGACCTGTCCCTGGGACGAAAAGGATGTTCCGCAGGAGGAAGTGACCTTTCAAGAGAATGATTTATTTCAGAAGAAGAAGAGGACGCTCTTCCACGAGGAACACGAGGAATAGGCTCGTGATTAGGTAAAAATTCGAACGGTGTACTTAACTCTGTAACCAAAAAGAGAGGATTACATTTTTTCACGTTGGTATTTCTCGCACAGAAAAATAATTATCCTTAAGCGTACGTCAAAATCCTTTAGTTTTCACTTGTGACAAAAATGAGCCTCGCAGTCTCAGTTTGAGAATATACACGGGGAAAATATAACTTATCGCCAGTTGCAATTCAAATAAATATAAATAAGGCGAAATAATTATGTCATACTACACCTCGAATAAATATAAATAAGGCTCAACGGTAAATGAAATTTAGGGAATATACATGGCCCACAAAAATTAACATAAAAGAAAAGACTCTTTTATTTCTGTAATTCTGAATACAAATTAAATGTACTGCTATTACAAAGAAATTTAAAGTATATATTATTATATTTACCAATAGGATTAGGGAAAATCGCTAAGATGAAACATAGACTACCAATCAGGGTCCTCATTTTTTTCCAAGTAAAGGAATCCACTCGTTAAGAATTTCGATGAGGGTTTAAATAATCAAGATGGTAGCAAATTTTTCCAGTTTATATAACTGGAGTAGCTATCTTATTCGTACATCTAAATTATTTTCAATTCCTCACACTGTTTCTCCCAAACTGAAATCGGCAAAGTACACAATGAGAGTGTTCAAGAAATAAGTAACTAAGGGGGGAATTTATCTCGAGTTGTTTTTATTCTTCCATTAATATACTTGAGCCCCTTTATTAAAAAAGGCTAGCAATTTATTTACATCTACATTTACTATTTTATCTTCTGAATTTCTATCCCCTTTAGGTTTCCATATCTCCTCGTCCAGCTTTCCTTATTTTTAGATATCTTGCTTCTTAAATGATTTTGGAACCTCATTTTTCAAATTGAAGCTGATTAATGTTCGAAGAATTCTGTTTATTGTTAGTTCATTTCAATCCCAAAAAAGCCCTCAAGAACCATAAAATTTTGTTTGATGTTTTTATAGGCGCTAAACGTAAAAGGTAAAATCGGGGGTAGATTGTAACATAATCATCACGTACAGCATAATATCTTCAAATCTTGACAAAATTTAGAACTGTTTAGACCACTTCAAAAATGTAGACAAAAATTTTCTTCAGTAAAAAAACTTAAAGACTTCACATAAGAATCCTTTAAACCTATTTTTCTGGCGCGCGTTAGCTGTATTTAAAATCGATCGATTCCACATTCAGTACATTTAATGGGTGTCCAATGCACTACTCTTAGGCACAGTATTGTTTGCGATTTCTATTTTTTTTCGAATTACTCAAATACATGTAATTTCCATTAAAGGAAATTTTCATTGTAGATTAAATTCCTTAATTCATTTAAAAAAGAATACTTTTGATTTTCTTATTGGGTTTTAATTTATTCCGTATTTACGTGAACAAAAATAAGAAAAGGGGTAAGGGGGTTTGCAACTTGTATGTGTAAATCGTAATTTAGTTAGAGCAGTATATATTTATGAAATAATCAAAGGTTAAAGCGTAATGATATGAAAAATTGTCATATTTCTCTTCTGACAATAATAAAAAGTTTGACTTTTTGCGCGTTCAAAATACGTGAAGAAAAATAAACGGAGGTTTCGAAATCGAAAAAATGTTTGATTATCATTACGCAGTGTTTGGCCAAGTCGAATCAACACAAGCAATATACGCCTTTTTAAAAATTCATATATATTTTCACGTATAGGTAGTCAAATTAAATTTTAACACGTCACCAATCTTGTGTTAATAACTGAAAAGTTACTTACTTCCTCATGGAATCTTACAAACTTTAACTAATAGGTTACCAATTTTATAAAGCAAATCTAATGTGGGAATTGATTTTGATGGATACAATAAATCTTCCAACGAACCAACAAAGTACATTCAGTAAATATTATTTGCTGACAAAATTACTAAATTCATATCAAGGCATATTCATTAATATGAAACTCGAATGTCAATTTATAAGCAAATGGTAAATTGGTCAAAGAATACAGGCGTACACTCAAAACTTAAATTATTTATACTTTTGTAGACTTTGTCGTACACATTCTTATCATGACAATGGCACTTGGGGCGCGATTTTCGACAGCAATTTTCAAATGTATATTTATTCTTCCATTGTTTCATAGCAATTCCGATTAATAAATTAAAAACTATGACTCCAGTCGAAAAATAGTTGGAAGAAATTCTGTTGGACTTTTTAAAACCTGAAATTCCTCCGCGATCCTTTTCCCAGTATTTCGCGTCGCTTCGCTCATAATTTGAATTCTTTATTTTTCTCACAATATATTCAATGATTAAAACGAAAAGTCCTATCGACAAATTGTTAATGAAATTTTGTAGGTCTTCTTGGTTATAGTTTCTCGAAAGTTGATGAAGGAGCTTCGAATACGGTTTTCGTACGCTGCTGTCTTCCTGATTTCTCGAACGTTGATAAACCGGTTTCAAATTTGATTTTAGTAGGCTGCTGACTTTTGGGTTTTGGAACATCGACGAAAGAGATTCGAATTTGCTCTTTCTACCGCATTGCCAAAAACAGCCTCTCAACTCTGACTTGGGTTGCTGGAGTTGCAAGTACAATCATGTGCAGCTCATGCAGGACACGTTCGTTGGAGAGGTCTTTTATCTCTCGGAATTTGTTAGCTACTCTTCTTGCAATTTCTGCTGCTGCAGTATAGTCTTGATCATCAGCTTTGTTGGAAGTTTCAGATAAAATGATAAATCTTCAACTACAATAACAAATCTTGAACAAAAAAAAAAGTAATACTTTACACATCAATGAAAACAATTTTTCATTTTAAATAAGAGGGCTTCCATGTCCCACAAGGCCCAATTTTGGCCACTTTTTGACCCCCCTCCCCCATGCAGTCACCGTGTAATTCTCGTCGACCCCCCGCCCTCTCTACGGTACTACGTGGCTTTTTTATATTTCTTTTAAAACAAAAATAAAACAAAAAGTCAAGAGGTTTATTTATTTTTCATTTAGGATTCCGCGCGCTATTTCAAAAAAGGAGTAAGCCATGCATTTTATTTTTGTCAACACCTATGTGTAAAACCATGTGGCTCGGACTCGGCACCCCTCCCCCCATGTCGACGAAGGTGCCATTTCGTCAAGATTTCCCCCCCAGAAACCACGTGGAAGTACAAAAAGAATAGGATCCACAACTTTGGGGAACCCTCCTTTTCTATTTTATGTGCTGTTAGCTGCACAGATGAATTTTTTACAAAATAGTTGAATCTTCGAACAAAACCGAATGATATTCGAGCAAAAAGACGAATTTTCAATCAAGATAATGCATTTTCAATCTTAAAAAATGTTTAAAAACTGTTTCGTATGTTTGAAACCACTCCCAAACTGGAAATTCGCAATTAAGATTATTATTGCTATTCTTAATATATCATATGAACACTTACTTTTAATTCTCCTTTTAATCCGTTCCCGAATTTCCGTTACTTCCTCTAAGACTAATTTTCGTGTGTTTTCCGTATTAATCGTAATCGTATCCTCCATTGGAAGTACAAAAAGAATAGGATCCACAATTTTACGGAACCCTCCAGCATTCATTAGCTCTAGTGCTTTACCGTTGATAGTGACTAGTTCCAGAGAAGACTTTTCTATTTTATGTGCTGTTAGCTGCAGGTTGTTTACAGTGTGATTTTTTACACGCTTTGATAATCGTGCGGCCTTTCGTTTTTCTTTTTTCATTATATTTCTATTGCAGAATTCCTTGTATAAATTCTCATGATTCCTCTGCATGTGCCGCTGCAAATTTGAGGAATCATCTGTCTGCAAAAAAAGACATTCCTACTACTGGAATCTGTATCCGAACCAATCCAAGTTAATCCGAACCAATCCGAAAATTTTTTTACATTTCTTTCGATCAAAATTGGTTAAAAATTAATGCGACTCAACCCGATTCAATTCAAACTTCCAATCCAAATCAATGTGAACCAAATTTTTAAACCGAATGAACCCGAACTCGGATCAACCTAAATCGATTTTTAATCCGAATGAATCCAATTCAAACCGAACTCGGATTCATGTGGATTGAAAATTGGTTTGAGTAAATCCGAGTTCGGATTGATTCGGATTCATTTGGATTGAAAATTTGGTTCAGATTGCACCGGATTGCGTCGGATTAATTTTTAACCGATTTGGATCGAACGAAATTTAGAACTTTTTTCGGATTGGTTTGGAATGATTCGGGTTGGTACGGATACAGATTTCGGAATA